>LOJH01015274.1:0-11714 GCA_001685095.1 Ellobius talpinus | reverse complement strand
ACACACACACACACACACACACACACACACACACACACACACACACACAATTTCCCTTTCCCACATTTCTTCATAACTGAAATTCTGCTTTTACAGAAGCACTTCCTTTGCCCAGGACATGCCATGTTCTCATAACACGGTCAGTTTCCCTGAACTAGTCTCTGTCGTTTTTCTATATTCAAAGAACGCTTACGTTGAAGGGCACAGTTTAAGGACACTCTGCTCAGTAGATGTCCTCATTGTCTACGGTCACAATTTTCGTCCCATTGTGCTGTCCTCATAGGAGGTGTCAGTTGTTATTTCAAAGTAAATGAAGTCAGCCAAGGAAAGGGAGTCCTGTGGTTTCTAGTCTGCTTCAACCACAGGATGAAAGCTTTGGCGACCTCGCTGGAAAGTAGTGAGGTAGAACTCAGGGCCCCTGCCTCCCTGTTTACCTGTCGCTCCCCTTGCCGTCTGAGCTTCTTCATGGCTCACTCAATGTCTTGTTAATTTTTGTATTGCCAAAACTTTGTTCATAGAACACACACACACACCACATATGCACACACACACACCACGCATGCACACACTGTGATATTTAATTGCCTAAATAATCTTTAAAAATTGGCTTTGTTTACATGTGACAAAAAGATTTTAAAAAGCCATCTTGTGTAACGATTTCGAGAAAACATCATTTCTCGTGTGCAGACCTGAGTGTTCCCTCGCACCAAAGTTACCATCAGCCTAGCTTATGGTACTGGACTCTAATCTAGGGCCTTGACTGTTAGTAGGTCAGGGCTCTGCCACTGGGCTAGGGTCCCAGCCTGTTCTACTTTTCACTGCTGTAGACAGGTGGCTTTTAGGACTCTGTACTAGCTGCTGTTTTCATTGCTCTGATGAAGTGTCGAAAGAAGTAACAGAGGGAGGAAAGGTTATTTTGGCTCATGTTTTGTGGGTACAGACCATCATGGCAGGGAAGGTGTGATCACAGGAGCCAGAGATTTATGGCTGTGCTAGCAGGAGCAGGAGGCTGCCTGCTCAAATTTGAGCAGCTCAGAATGCAGAGACAGGACAGGAAGCAGGACTGAGTCATACACATCTGTCCCCAGAGATCCACTTCCTTTTGCTAGGCTCTATGTCCCGAAGGCACCACATCTCCCCCAGACAGTGCAACCGCACCAAGAACCATCACCCGAGACAGGCACTGAACATGCAAACGAATGAACCTGTGGGGATATTTCTCATTCATACCTGATAGTCTACCCTCGCCCCCAGAGGCTCCTGGCCCTCTCATGATGCAAGATACAGTCAATTCAGCCTTAAAGTCTGCAGTCTCCAATAGTCCCGACTCGTCTCAAAAGCCCTACATTTAAAACCTTTTTCTGAAATTTAAGGCAATCTTTTAACTGCAAGCTGTAATAAAATAATAAACTAAAATAAAATATTATATACTTCCAACATTCAATGGCACAGAGTGAACACCCCCATTTCAAGAGGGACAAACAGGGGTCACAACAATGAAAGAACAGACCAAGGCAAGACTGAGACCCAACAGGACAAATGTCAAACCCAGTAGCCCTGTGGCCAGCATCTCAGACACATGCTGACTCCATCTGTGCACCAAAGGGGCTGGGTGGCCCTGCATCACAAGTCCTTTCCCTCTAACAGAGGTGGCCTCTGTCCTGCAACAATTCCACTTAGACTCTGAGCTCTGCTCAGTGGTATCCCATGTTGTTGGCATGAACAATATCTTGGAGTCTCTATTGCAATGTAAGCTTCACTTTCACTGCCCCACCCCCCCCAGACACGCCAGGGCCTCCATGCGGCGAGTATAACCCTACTATATATTGTTTGACTTTAGTGTCATTCGGGGGCCTCATAATGAGCTTCCGTGACCTGGTAAGTCTTGTATATTGCTTGACTACCAAACCAACACCATGTGGATGAGAGTAAGTTCAACCACCAACTTAACAGGTAACCTGGGCCCCTGTGGCCCACAGTTGGTATGGCTCTGTGTGCTTTCATGGCTGAGATTTGGGCAACATTGAAGTTTCTTACTCTACTAATATAAGGCAGCATCCTACAAATTCCCTTTGTTCAGGCCCTCTATTTTCTGATGACAAATTCTCAAATGAGTTTGCATCGTGACACCCTAGGCAGGGGTGCAGGGGTGGGGGATGCACTACTTCCACGATGTCTTTCTTATTGTCCCAGTGCAAAGTCTAAGGCTTCTCTTTAGTGATACTAAGTTCTTTAACAATGACCTCATCTTTGTCTATCCTGCCCGCAGCTTTTACAGGTTTAAGCTCCTTTCCACACCACACTGCATTTTTGTTTGATTTGTTTTAATCTCTCTGCTCTCTGCCTCTGTAAGCCAGGTAAATGCAGTGGGCAGTAACTACATCACAGTCTGAAGGTCACACTATCTTGAAATTTCCTTTGCCAAATGAATTAGCCCATTGCCTTTCCATTCAGCTTCATTTACATTTTCAGAACATGGATAAAGGGGAACAGACCCTTTGCCGGAGAGGGACATGAATGACCATTCCTAGTTCTGGGCAGAGTTCACGCTCTCTTCTGAAGTCTTGTGAGCCTAGTCTTCACTGTCATGATTTCAACAGTCTCATCCTCCATGTTCCCACCAGAATTCCTCATGAAACTGTCTACAGAATTCCAGGGTTTCTTTGTGCCATTCATACCGCTGACATTTTCAAAGGCTTAAGAATCACTCCACTGTGTTTATTATAGCAATGGCCTTACTTCTTGGCTTTAATATTCTATTTTAATTGTGTGGAAATTTCTGAAAGAAGCGAGAGTTTTACTTTGGCCTTTGGTTTGAGGGTATATATAGCCTCCCCATATGCCCACTAGGAAGGGGACAGGATGACACTAGGGACAGCTTGTGGCTATGGCAGGAGGAGCATGAAGTAGTTTATTATTCACATTTGGGTAGGCCAGAAAGCACTGAGAGAGCAAAAAAAATGGGGCTGTGTTACAGACCTCAAGAGCCACCAGCAGACCCTGCCTCTCAAAGGAGCGTCACTACGCCTTACCTCTTCCAGATTGTGCTGGCTACTGGTCTTTAACAGTGTGTGCGGCTGCAGTGTCCCAATAAAGCCACACATGATTGCGTTTGGGGCCTGCCTTGATAATTCAGGGTACCCGTCTCCTCTCAAGTCATTTAATCAAATCACATCTACAATCCATGCCTCCCCTTTAATTCACAAGAAGACACAAATTCCATAGGTTAGAACGTGCATACCTTTGGGGGAGCCATGATTCAATCTACATCAATTCCCATGCATTAATCCCTTCGCATGCTTGTACCAAACCATGTGTACATTGCCAGAGAGGCAACAGAGATCCAGTGCATCATATTTGAATGTCCAGAGCCTAGAATCTAATGGGAAAGTTAGGAGATAAGTCAGCCATTGAAGTTCTCAATGAGAAGACAGCCAATGGTGCCAAGGGGATCTGCTTTCTATGAATGCCATACAGAGTAATACGACACTTTTGACTATTGAAATTTGACTTTTCCTTTGGATATTTTGTTCCTTTGGGGTCTCTTGCATCTTTTTGGAATACCTTGCCAACCCTTTCTCACCCTTCATATTTTACCCTGTGGAGAAATGCCCTTCTTTGTTCTAGAACTTCTTCCAAGGCCTTTGTGTTTCCACAGCCTCTTCTACTTCCTGGTTACAACACTTATATCGGACTTAACTGCCTGTTTGCTCATGCCCTGCACTAACATGCTATCTCTGTGAAGTCATGGTGCACGCCAGAATTACTTATTACTGCAGTCTTGGCTTCCTGTCTTTTTAGAAGAACACCTGGCACAGGGTTGATACTAATACAGACTTGTTGTGTAAGTGATAAAATGGATACATCTGAAATTTCAAATGGAGTAAAATTCATTTGTCAAGCCTGCATTTTTATTGACTTTCTATTAAATATGACATTAAAACACACACCGAGATACACAAAATCTGATAAAAGTCAGGCAGATTCAGGTTGTTTATCCATCCTAGTTGTGTGGCTGTCACTTAACATGCTTTGGAATTATCCATGTTTGTTTGCTTGCTCTGGTTTATAAAACCCATGGTTTGGATGAAAATATTCCGGGAATCTCCATCTGTCTATAGTTCCATGGTTCTTGCTATTCCCCAGTCAAACTGTTTCATTGTTTCTGCATCTGTCTGTTGGGAATGTCTTCCCTTCCCCTGCAGCATTGGGAGAATGCTTAGCGTCCCCTTAAGGCACAGCCCACATATCTGCTGCTCCCATGTCTACCCCAAAGCCACAGACACTCCTCGCTGCTCCTCTATCTTCCCAGAGCACTTGAGAATATCACTACTGTAACAGACACCCCAGTGTGTCGTGACTCTTGATGCATTTCCTGTTCTGCTTCCCTTCTACGCATTCACTCCCAGCTTGAATGGTAGCTCTGTGAAGTGGGCATTATGTTTTCATACTTTACGTTGCTAGTGTTGAGTATAATTCTCCTGTCAATTAACAGTGAATACAGTTGAATAAGTTATTTCTATCCCCCTCATCCCTATTGCTTACTGGCGTTTTGGAATATGGGATAAGAGGAGTCCTGCCAACATTACAGCAGCTCAGTCATTACTAATATCAGCACACCACCATACTTTTACAGTTTGCAGGATGGTTTTCTTCAGCTATGTAATTTCAATTCTAATGGCTACTTAAATATATTTCTCAATATACTGTAAACAACAGATGGACTTGGCTGGGAAGGGAGACATAGCTCACCTCTTTGTGGGAAGTAGCAGGTATTAACCTTTTTGAGGTACCCGGACCATCTGGCAATTTAGTCTTAGTGAATTGCTTAAATAGAACTAGAGTGGCCTAGAAAGTTAGCATGTCATCTTAAAGGTAAGCAATTTACTCTCCTCACCCTTATTGGAGTAGTCCTTAATGGCCTCTTTAAATCTTAATGACTTCCCCAGAATGTGGAATGGTTTTGTCTTTTCTGGTAGTCTAACTAAGCATTTCAAATCAAATCACATGTATTTATTGAGTTCTGTGCAAAGCGTGGCACTTAGCTGTGGGGCATACAAAGACAAGTAAGACATAGTTACTATCATCAAAAGGGGCTATTTTACTAACTACACAAGACAGATGCGTGATAAATTAAATAATACACGATTTAAATAACAATTCAAGAGACGACTGAAAGAATTTTACTAAGTGATTAATTGACAGATTAATTATTTAGACTACTTGTACTAGGCATTCTGGAGATCAGAGAGCATTGTGAAGGAGGAAGTATTGAATTAGGCTTTCAAAACAACTGGTAAATGAGAAGGAATTGCTTTTACCTGGGACACAAGTGCTGTTTATTTGTTATGTGGTGGGACCTGTAACCCTAAAAGGGGGATAGATAATAGGGTACACATCAGAACAAGGCAGATTCATTACTGAGAGGAAACTGACAGCCAATAACATGTGACATAGTCTGGACAGGCAGTCAGCATCAAGGAGAAATCCAGCTTAAAGGAGAAATATGTCAGCATAATTGCTTGATCAGAAATAATAATAAATCATAACAACAATGATGTATTGTAGCTGCACTGGTGGTGGCAGCGACCAAGAACTTTGGAGTGCCAGCCAACCGCCAGGCACTTACATATTATCTTACATATTAATATTTCTAATCTTCATTAATTTTTGGGTTAGATATTATATTTCCCATTTGGTAGGATATCAAGGATATCATGATATTAATTTGCAAGTCATTAGTATCTTCTGGTCTAGTGGCATAGGGAGTTCTATCTGCACATATTTCAGTATCTAGGAAGAGGCACTATTGCCAACTTTGTATCCTCTGAGAATCTAAGAATTAGACAGGAGTTGTTAGGAGAATTGATTAATAGGAACTTTTAAGCTGACATGAGTCTCCCATTCACCACCTTTCATTCACCAGCTCCTGAACTTAAGCTGCAGCTACGAAATGGCATTCGCATCGTTTGACAATGATACAGTCTGATACCTTTCACTTGGTCTCTCTCTCTCTCTCTCTCTCTCTTGCCTGCTCTGTTCTTCTAGCTCTGAGATCTTGGTCTTGATTCCTGCCTCTAGCTACTGCAATGGTCCTTGGATTTGTTTCCTCTAGTCTTAAGACTTAATATTCACCAGTAGACCTCATTTTGGCTTTTGTTTAGACTATCTCTAATGAGTTCCTATTTTTATTCCCACCCCCAAAACAAGTCTTGTAGGACCCAACAGGTCATCACCCAATATCCCCCACAAGTCTTTTAGAGCTCTTTCCTCACTATTCCCCAGGGTAAAGTTGGATAGGTGGGTATGTATTCTGCTGCTGTGATAAAATGCCATGACCCAAAAGAACTTAAGGAAGAAAGGGTCTATCTTGGCTCCTGGTTCCAAAGGGACAGACTCCATCATAGTGGGGAATGGTGGGGCATGTTGGGGCAGGAAACAGAAAGATCACATTTTAGCTGCACACAGGAAGCTGAAGGAGCAAGAAGAAAGCAGGGCAAGGTTATAAATCTTCAAAGCCCACCCACAGTGATAGTCTTTCTTCATCAAGGCTCTGACCTCTAGAGGTTCTATAAGCTCCCCAGACAGCATCATCAGGTGGAGACCAAATGTTCAATACATCAGCCTTTGGGGACCATTTCTCATTCACAGCACCATAGGATACACGGATGGGTTCAGACATAAACATAATTAGCTCATTAGGGAATTGATGAGTTTGGCTGGAGCAGAGTAACGAGAAGATAAGCTTGCTGTATTTCACTGGGATCAGTATACATAAGGACTTTCATCATGAAATATCCAAAAATACACAAATTTGAGAAATCATATTTAATAGACATATAATTTTAAAAACAATACAGCTTGGATGCATCAAGCCTGGGCTATACCTGCGAAGCTGGAGTCATGTGGCATCTGTTTTGGGTAGACTCTTCTTTCAGTTTTAAGAAAGGCATAGCAATCATAGGATATTTTAGAATAGTATTTTTCAAGAGATGAGTTTTGTTTTTTTTATATCAAGCTTAGATGTATACACTGAAGTTTCTTAGGGTATACCTCAGATCTACCAAACTGGAAACTCTCTGGCATTAGAAGTAATTCACTTTGAATTCTAATCTCAGGCTTGATTCTCACACCAAAGTTTAAAAAAAAAGAGGAAGACAATGAGTGTTCATCATTTCACCATCTCTCAAAATCATAAAAATTCGTAATTCACTTGATTCTAATAATAATTTTTAGCATTATTGTTATTCTTTGTTATCATTATTATAAAATCCCAGCAACTGTATAACGATTTTACTTTTTATTCTAAGTTACAACCTCTTTAGGTCACAGCTCTTGTTCTCTGCCCTTCTGTTTGCTACCTCCTGAGTTTTGCTTTCTCCTACAGCATAGACTCTGTTGCCACACGGTTTCTACCGACTTGCTTTTCTCTGGATTTCTGCCTACTCTGTGATTCTGTCTTCTGCACAGCAGCTGGTGCGCAAGGGTTTAAATCAAAGATTAGTAGATTGCTGCACAAGATAATTCTCACAGCTTTTATTTGTTTTTATTTTCTAGCCTCATGAATAATTTTAATATTTGTAGGATTACAGAAGAAACAAAACTGTGATTTGTATATCCTGAGTTTTATAGTGAAAACCACATAGTCTATCATGTTTCCTTTCTGTTCCCCCACTTTTTCCTCTAGTGCTGTTTATGTCCTGTGTTTAGGCTCCCTACGGGAGATGACTTAGTTACTTTTTTGGGTGGAGTGGTGGTGCTGGTGGAGATACCACCACACAAGGCCATCACCAGATTTCAGTCCGACGCTCATCCCGGGTCCAGTTAACCGTGGTCAGGTTGGTAGAGTCACCTGCCCAGAACACCCTTAAAACAAAGGAAATCATGGACCAGGCAAGAAGTTCAAACACTGAAAATCTCCATCCACTCTGTTGTCATACTAATATTTAGTGATTTGGGGCTTTGGGAAGCGGTCTGTCATCAACTATAGTTTAATTTATTATTGCCTGACTCAAATATTTAGGTTCACTGGGAGGTTGGTCCTGTTCCTGCAAGGAACTGACTTCTTGCTCCCTGACTGACTATTTGTCATTGTGTCCTTGAAGGGCCATGACAGGCCTCAGCATATTGCCAGAGTCATGCACTACAGTTTCCTATTTTACAGAGACTGGATGGAAAATAAAAACTCATGAATATTTATTCTAAGTGCTGGCTAAAATCAAGACAATAAAGTTGGTTGGAGGATTCCATAGGCATCAACCAATCACAGGCTTGAATGTCTTCAGACCAAATCATCAATTACATGCTGGATTCCTTGAGAAGCCATGTGTTATTATTGATGGCAGGCATGTCAATCGATTGTTATGGGTTCTGCTCTAAAAGATAAGAAGTCTTTATTTGCAGGCACCTGCTTGCTCACACAGGACAGGCAATATTCATGCTCCCCGTGTTCAGGAGGCAGGGAAAAATATTTCACATGTGACATGATGGTCATATTACAGGATAATTTAAATGGTTAATTGTTTTTGAATGCTCACTGTTATACATATTTCAAGGATCGTGAAATTCCTATTCAAAAAGTATTGCTCCTTTCAATAGGATATTCAAAGTTTGTTCCGCGACATCTTTTCTACTGGCATTATTGCGAACACCTACAGCAGGCACTCAGCAAAAGAGTTGTTGGGAGCCTATTTTGTTCGAGATGAGCTCTTTGTCTCCTTGGGCAAGAGGATGTTCCTGCTTGCTTGGATCTTGCCTTTAACTGGAATTGCACAGTGACAAACAACGTGATATCAAATAGTGATCAGGGACTCAGAGAAAGTTGTTAAGAGCAGTAGATAAGATGGTATTGGAGGAGTGGTGTTTTGGTGTTCTGTAACGAGGATACCCACAGGACATCAAATTCCAGCTGAGACCTGGGTAAAGAGCTATGGAGACCTACTGAACTGCAACAAGAGTGTAAGTTAGTATTACACTTTGGTATCATTTGTGGGAAGTTGAGGCCACATGTACCCCATGACTCCAGAACTCTTCACCCACGTACACACTCAGATACATGCACAAGGAGTTGTTAATATATTCATCATATAATACACAAGAATTATAATATGTATATTTTTAGCAAAGGTGCTAATATTTGCCCTGTCATCAGGAGGCTCAAGATCAGTGGAGTTTTGGTGTGTTGTACAGTATTTCTGACTGATACTGCTTTGTTGCCCCAAATACCCACACAGTTTCAGTTTTGAAAATCTCAAAATGTAAACAGAAAAAATGTCCAAAAAGATGAATGCATGTATAACTTTTATTAAGTCATGTTTAGAATTTGCCATTCACAGTGAACAACTTGCATCTATAAACTATTCAAAATACAATGTGAAGTAAGAGAAGCAAGATACAGCAGAATACCTGGTATTTATATAAGGGCCAAGAAGGAGGCAATTAGGTTGAAGGGATGCAGTCTGGTTTGAAACATTTGAAAACAAGCAAGGTGTTGATTGCTAAGAGTTGGCTCTCCATGTCTGCTGACTCACGTCTCTAGATTCAACCAAATGTTGATTGAAAGTACTCTGAAAAAATTGCACAAATATATAGACTTCCCACTGTCATTAGTCCCTATACAATACAGTATAGCAACGATGTCACATTTACTGACTATTATAATCTAGAGATTACTGAAGTATAAAGGAAGATGGGGGTAGTTCGTATGCAAGTGCTATGACCTTTTACGGAAGAAGCTGGAGTTTGACTTTAGATGTCTTCCTGAGGCTCTGGGACACTCTTTTGTTGAAATTAAGGACAACTGTTTAGTGTTTGACATGGACAGAGGAAAGGTTTCGGGAATATAGACAGTGCCTATTTACCTATATAATAAGTTCACGTCCCTTTAGCATCTGAGATGCACCTAAACAGACCTCCTTTGTGATGCTGCATTGAGATCACATGGTTGCTTTGTGGATTTACATATCAGTTACAGGTTCCAGAAGAAAAACAGCTGATGCTAGCTGGTGGCGCATGCCTAGATGGTGCTGTTGCTAGCTGGTGGCGCATGCCTAGCTGGTGCTGATGCTAGCTGGTGGCGCATGCCTACCTGCACTCCCAGAAGTGGAAACACTGAAGGAGAAGGATCATGAATTCTGAAAGTAGCCTTGATTATTTCATGAAACTTTTGTCAAAATAAAAAAAAGGTTCTTAAAAGCTCAATCCATTGTATAAACCATGGGACCTGGACAATATAATGAAAACTCAAAACTTACACTTGGGAACCTAAAATATGAAGAAAAACAGCTATCAATTATATATTTCAAAAATTAATGGTATCATAATGTGGTTATTGAACATATACTTAGACAAAAGTGTTTCATTTTCTTATTTTTTTATTCTCTCACTCAGTATTGTTTACTTGTGAAAGATACTGGTGATTAATTTTATTTTACCTTAAAGTACATGCAAAGATGATCTACCTAGATAAGTACTAGGTACAAAACTATAATTATTTTTACAATATCCTTTATACTGAACATGCCTTAAGGCACTTAACAGTGTAAATACTGGTAGTGGAAAACACTGAGCAAATTTTGCTATTATGCATTTAAAATGCTATACATATCAAATAAGGCAACATTGACCAGAATGCAAGTCTCCCATAGTATTATTAACAAGCACTTTCCAAGCTGACTGGGTATGCATATATAATAGAATACTATGCTGAAATAATAAAGGTCATTGACCATAAATAAAGACTCACCTGTCTACTCACTTCCTTATGAGTATGGTCACATTTATGCTAATATTGGAGCGCTCATTTCTAAGGCTAGGGCTTCGAGATTTGCTGCACGCTGTGACTGACAGCTCTTGATTTACCAAGTGACTTAATACTCACTCTGACAGGATGCAGGCAACTGTACATCAGCCTCATTGCAAAGGAAAACCTTGCATTACGTCTCCTTCAGCTGGAGAACTTGTAGTCTCAGGGTTTCCTATGGGTGTCTCTGTGTGCTCGCATGTACACATCTGTTCATATGTCCTGCATCTTTTAATTAAGGTTCATCACCCAAAGTGATAAAATATATTAATAGCCCTTAGTCACACTTGGTCTCCTTATGACATCTCCAGCTATAGAGTTTGAAGGTTCCAAGACAAAGCTGAAATCTCTTGCATTTGGGGAGTCTGCAGAGCAGAATAGACTATGATACTCTCAAATTAAATAATATGCACATTTACTTGGGTTGGCCACTTGGCTGTGAGTAAGGCCAAATCTTGGGTGGGTAGACATAAAACTTTATTCATAAAATTATGATATAAATTACCATAAAAGGGAAGAAAGGCCTAAAACTGGAGGAATTACTTGGGCAGAGGTTAGATGGCTAAAGAACAACAATTTTCCTATGGTAGCAGACATGAGTAGTGGAGGACGCACACCAGAGAAAGCCTCCTCGACTGACACATGAATGCTGTGGGATAATGCTCTTATACCCTGTAAAGGTTTGTCACTCTCATTGGTTTAATAAAATGTTGATTGGCCAGTAGCCAGGCAGGAAGTATAGGCGGGGAAACCAGACTAGGAGTATTCTGGGGAAAAGAAAGGCTCAGTCTGTAGTCACCGGCCAGACGCAGAGAAAGCAAGATGAGAATGCTGCACTGAGAAAAGGTACCAAACCATGTGTGATGTAGGATTCCCCTCTGTATGCTGTGAATACCATTGGTTAATAAAGAAA
>LOJH01015273.1:3524-23543 GCA_001685095.1 Ellobius talpinus | reverse complement strand
TTCTACTTCCTGTCTGGTTTTCCCACCTATACTTCCTGCCTGGCCAATCATTGTTTATTTAAAACATGATTGGCAGAATACAGACAATTCTCCTGCACCAAAAACTAATGCCAAGCCATGTTTAGTATGACCAATTGCAGACTCATACCAGGGACATCTGTCTGATGAAAATCTATTCTCATGTATCTGATATAATGATTCTAAGAACAATCTGTATCACATGAAAAAACAATACATGCTCTTAAGCAATCTTTTCTGTATAAAGGATGAGCCTCTTAAAGACACATTCAGATGCAATTCCTTTGAGTCTTGTGTCTGTTTGTCATTCACCAACTCCTTACCCACCTGTTCCCGAGACCCTGTCCTGTCGGTCCCAGTGCCCTGGCTGAGCTGGTCCATCGCAGAGGATCGTGACTGATAAGGTGAAAGAACATACAACCTGATGCATCAGCCTAAGGGGACAGAACCTAGAACCTACCAGACACCTGGAAAGTGCCAAGGATGCCTCAGGGTCAAGCAGCTACAGGTCACTTTTCCCCTCCCACTGAACCTTGTACCAAGGTAGGCTCTGTTCAGAGCCTGTTCTGAATCAGGAGCTCACGATAGTTTGAAAGAAAATGGCCCCCAAAGAGAGTGGCACTATTTGGAGTAGGTGTGGCCTTGTTGGAGGAAATGTGTCACTGTGGAGGTGGGATTTGAGGTCTCCTATGCTTGTTACACCCAGAGTCACAGTTCACTTCCGCTGCCTGCCAATCAAGATGTAGAACTCTCAGCTCCTTCTCCAGTACCATGTCTGCCTGCATGCCACCATGCTTCCTACCATGATGCTAATGGAACAAACCTCTGAAACTGTTCTGCAGTCAAATTTAATGTTTTCCTTTATAAAAGCTGCTGTGGTCATGGGTGTCTCTTCACAGCAACTGAATCCCTAACTAAGACAGAGCCATTGCCTCCATGACAATGGCAGCCCAAGGAGCCATCTCCCTTCTAAGTAACAAAGCCACACAAAACAGCACAGTTGCAAGAGGGCGGCCAGGGAGGGATGCTGAGGCTTACACAAGGAACAAAAGGGACAAGGTTAAGAGCCTTAGGGAAGACTACTCTATGGAGAGGCCCCAGTAATGTCTCCCTTAGAAAATGATAGGCTGGGGTGTGACAGGAGCAGCTCCATGCTCTGTGGACACAGAGATGAATTCCTGACTCCTAAGGGCTAAGGCAGCGGAGTAATGTGGCCTACTAGGTAAAACCATCGGAGGTGGCAGCCCCAAGTGTTTCAGGATGCCAGTTCCAATACAGCACTTGCAGTTTCTGCTGACAGAAACATCAAATCTATTAATAAAACATCTACCGCCGCTGGCTCCGTCTCTGCGCTTTGCTGGTCTCATCAATCTCACTCAAGGCAGAGAAAGCCCCTGGACATGACCAGAAGAAAACCAACTGTCTTATTATTAAGCATTTGTTCAGGCTGGATACTGCCCTTTCTAAATATTAAACCCCAGCTAGGCAGATCCTAGAATAGAAACAGGAGCTGCCTGTCCCTTTACCATTCTCCAACCAATGGAGTAAAGTGTTCGACAGACCATTAGAAAAGGAAAATGTCTGTTTCCCTTGTCCCATTTTTCCATTTCCTAGAAAGAGTGGATCTTCCCTCTTAATGGATTATAGGCTTGTATTTGTTTGGATTTAGAGAAGAGGGTCTTAGCTAGGTATATCAGTGCATTTTTTTAATTCCAGCACTCAAGAGGCAAAGGCAGGTAGATCTCTGTGAGTTCGAGGCTATGCTGATCTACATATTAAGTTCTAGGCTAGCCAGGGCTACATGGTGAAATAACACCTCAAAAGATGGAAAGCAGGTGTCTTTGCTCCAACTTTTCCCTGTAGCGCCCTGGACTTTTTTCTTGCCAGTTCCAAGCTCCAGTTGTCTTCAGTCTCCAGGCCATCAAGCTCCTAGGCAATAGCCATTTCTAAAGGAGAGCAGGATGGGCTTGGCTTCTCTGGTTGGCTTTGCCAAAGAAGTTTTCATGCAATAAACCCTATCTACCTTTGGATGGAAACCCAGCTATTTTAGGTGCTCTGAGGCAGTGATTCAAAACTTTTGTGGGAGCCAGGGAAGAGAAATGAGAGTCCATAATTCTCAGCTATGAGGAAGAAGCAGGGCAGTGGAAGAGTCAGGAACTACAGAGCAGGATTGAAGTCTTCTACTCAGTTTAGAGAAACATACAGAATGGAATGTGCTGGCTAGTACCAGTTCAGAAGCAGCCTTAGAGACTATCAGTGTAGGGCCCAGCCATGATAAGATTAATAAGAACAGACCACCCAGAGGAACTTCTTAACTTCCAACCATTATCACCTGCCAGTGTAGGACCCAGCCACGATAAGCTTAATGGAGGCCTGAGTCTCAGTAGTTTACCCTGAGGCAATACCTGGTTGCAAAAGGACCACAAACTGAGATTACCCAGGCATCACCCAGGAACAGACCATCCAAAGGAAATTCCTAACGTTCCAACCATTGTAGACAGGATCACTTGCCAGCACACATTCACCAGGATATCCCTAGACAAATGTCAACCAATCAGGGGTCCTGAACCTTAGAAACCCCTCACTCCCTCTTTTACTACTATAAAAACCCAACTCTAACTGAGCTCGGGGCTCTTTGATTATTCCAATACGTTGGACATGCGGAGAGACTGAGTTTGCAAACTTGTATAATATAAAGGCTCTTTGCTCTTACATATGGGACTCAGTCTCCTTGGTGGTTTTTTGGAGACTTCACAAATCTGGGCATAACAATCAAGGCCATGAGTTGATGTGTGTTTATGTATATACAAACACACCTACACATGTGCACTATGACTGGTAGGAGTTCTTGCACACTTGACAATAGAGAGTAGGCGTTAGGGTCAGTATTTTTGTGTCTGCTCCAGGGGGTACATTGTCTATCCCAATTTCAGAGCTTTTCTTCCAGTACTAACCAACACCAACTCTTTCTCAGGTTCTCAATTCACGTGACTCTGTATGATGGACAGATACTAAACATGTGGATGATGCACTATTTTCCCTCTAGCTGGGTCATGATAAAGATGGGGAGAGAACACAGGTGGTCTCAACCACAGACAGCCCTGCAGTGTGGGACTTTCCTAGTCCAGAAGAGCTTCTTTGAACATCTAGGTCAGTGGAAGCAACCCCAGGAAGTCCCGTTTCATGGACTGGGAGAAAGCCTTATGGACCAGAGCAGGAAAGTCAGATTACAGCCAGCAGAGCAGACTCCCTGAAATACATGATTTCCTGGAGGGAGTGATAGCTACAGGATGCCAGAACACCTGTCATCTCTCGCACTAAGGACTAGATCTGTAGGGTTGACCTGGGAGCTGCCTCCAGGCTTTAAGAAAGATGAGCGAAGACAGACAACCATTTACTCTCCCAATGGAGGCCACAGTGTTGAGAAGCAGCTCAATCAACACTTGCTCGGGGAGTAGACATTTGTTGTATGACCCAGAAGCACAGCCATTTACGAAGTGAAGAAGGGTGGCTTGTCTGGGGTGGGGACACAAGCCCTGGAAATCAGCACAATTTCCTAGCATGAAGCCCACACACCAACCCTTCAGCTACCCTGCTCCCCGAGTCCATGCATACCTTTCTCAGCTCGTTATTCTCCCTGCTGTGGGCATCTTCTAGGACCTTCCGCTCCGACTGAGCCCTCTGTAGTTCAGTGCGCAGGCTCTGCACCTCCTCCTGCAGCTGCAGGCTGGTATCGGCCTCCTGGTTCTGCTGGTAATGTGCCAGCTCCCTTTTCAGCTTCTCCACCTCCATGGCATGTGTGGAGGTGACCACAGACAACTGCTCCGACAGAGTCTTGAACTCTTTGTTCTGTAGAGAGCATCGACAGATGCGGGGGAGGGGGTAAAGAAAAAAAGATGGTTATTGAGTCACAAAACATTGTGAAGGCCACCAGAAAAGGGTTTCTAGGGCAGAATGAACTCACAGAATCATTGCATGCCCAGGCATTCTTCGGCCATCTCCCTAACATTTTAAACTTCCATTGTGAACCCAGAAGTAGATGGAGCAACAAACAGCAGCACTGACATTGAAATAGTGCAGGGAAAACACGTGAGTACTCACAGAGTAGGCTGGCTGGGTGCAGGAATAGTGGAGCCAGCTTCCTGGCTCTGCAGTCTTGGCCCCTTAGGGTTCCCCAGCCTTTCACATCAAGCCCTCCTGGCCTTGGACTTATTGGCACAAAGAGCTGTAACCTAATCCATTCCTCTGAGACAAAGGACCCCTTCAGCATCCCCCTCTTTCAAAGAGGCCCTCCAAGGGGCCCCAGGATTTCTCTTGCCACTTGTTAGCATGGCTCACACCATACAACTCTCACTGGAGAGACTGAAGTCTGACAACACCCACCCATAGGGTGTGTACCCAATCAGCAGCCAACTTGTGTGTGCATCAGACCCCAAGAACCTACTTCCAGGATCAAGCTCAGTGTAAATGATGGGCTGGGAGAATTGAGAGGGTGTGAGGCAGAGTGGTCAGTGGGGAGAGGAGGAGCAGAGGAAGGAGAGTCCTGAGTCAGCAGGCAAGCAGCGCGCATTGATTGCTCTTCATTGCTGTGTGTGCTCCACAGGAACTCCAAGCAGCACAGAGCCATTGGCTAAAATGCCATTTACCCAGGACATGAGGAATTGAGTAATTCACAAAGAAATTAAACCTCACAGGAACTCTCAAAGAAAAGCTGCTGGCATCTACATAGCAGCACACGGATCAAAGTGCTGGGTTTGCGTATGCAAGCTGCGCATTCCTTGTGTGCAAGATTCCCCACACTCTCTGTGAGCTCTAGGTATAGCCTTCTCCTCCCTACACCTGTCTTGTTGCCAGCCTCACCTGGAGAATCTAGAGAAATCCAATTACGCAGCATCTATTTAAAAAGCTCAATACCTGTGTGAATTGCTCACCAGGGTCTGAGTCTACACTGGAGGCAGAGGGCCTCTTTGTCTTCATCTCAGCTCTGAGATGTGAGTTAGCTCAGAGCAGTTGCCAACTCCTGCTGGCTTACCTGTGCCAGACCAACAAGGGTAGAGAGGTGGCTGAGGACCTTAAAGAGAGCTGACTGGAATATGAAGAGATTAGCACATCTCGCCCTGCTATGGTCAAATATGTCACTTGGGAATGCTGATGGTTGTGGAAGGCCCATCTTCCCTGATCCTGATGCTACCAGAGACCAGACTCAAACACCGGGGAAGAAGGTGTCTGCAGATGACAGACCTATTCCTGATCTCATCTTGTCCTTGGCCCTCTGGGTATCCGAGTCAGTCACCCACTCTTCTGTGGTCCACTTCTCCCCATATAAACTACAGGTAGGAGAGATTTCCATCTTAGAAGGGAGAGAACAAAGATAAAGTCTTATCTGGTGTGTGCCAAATTGTCACTGCTTGGTAACTGTTGGTGAGCCTCAGGGCCTGTGTTCTGTATGGAGTCCCTTTGGCTGCTGCTCAGAGGCTTCTGCGTCTGCCAGTTCCCACTGCCACTCGTCACTTATCACCCTGGTCACTCCAACAGCCCCCGCACCTGGCGTCCAGTAGCTGTATGTTTTGGGTCTTAGGCGTAAGACCCACAGTCAGACTCACTGTGGTTCCCAGTCAGACGTGGGCTGGTATGGGAAGAGGGAAAATGATTGCAAGAATTTTCGTGGTGAGGTCACTGCCTACTGCAGATGCTATCACTGCACCTCATTTATGGCTCACCAAACACTACCCTCAGTGAGGGTGACAGCCCCCACATAGTTCACAGCTGGGAAACTGGGGCACAGAAAGGCCCCAAAGTTGTAACTTACAGCAGACTGTTTTTCTAACATAGATGGCTACCCTCAGGAATCATAAAATATGAACTAATGTAACATTTACTGAGTGGCTATGAACTATCTTGAATCAAAATGATTTAAAGGCCACTGACTGAACTATTGATTTGGGCTACGTTTTTTTCAGATAAAAATATTTAAACACAACCTTATGGTCACAAGGGCCTAAGAATCTTGAGTTCTTTTACAAGGAACTGTAAAATCTGACCATGTCACTTTGCTATACTGGTAGAGCTCATGGGCTATCTATCATTTTGGCTGTGCCATGTCATACCAGAGGCTAATACTAGAGACACTGTACAACAATTTCTGGGATGATCCCTGTTTCTCCTGCTGAAGGACACTGTGAAGGAGGTGGCATGTGACTTCTGAGACCAAAAACCCAGAAGAGAAGTGTGTTAGCACCAGGGACAGCTCCATGCTCCCCAATCACCCTGTTTTCCCCCAAGGGACTCTCATGTGACCTTGTTGAGTCCTCACATGCTCAGTGTCAAATGGAGTTTTTTTTTCTTAAGTTGGGGTCCTCAGCCTTAAGGCATGTACTTGGGGTATTCATCTCCCCTGGTTTTGCCTTTTGGTTTCCTTCCCATCGTGGTGGGAATACTCCCAGTAGACTCCTGTCTCCTGTGATGAGGATACTACCTCCTGTGTCATGCTATTCTGACAGGTGACTTGGGATGCATTGTCTGGTATCCCTGGCTATGTAGATCTTTTCCTTCTGGCTTAAAGACCGTAAAGACGGCAGCTGTCTAGATTAGCTCCTGGAGTCAGAGGGAAAAAGACACCCAGCTCATTTCCCAATAGCTGGTCTGGCCACCAAGAGCTCTCCAGTGCTCATGGCACTCATGTGTGTACTCATGTGTGCTCTTGCCTCTCCCACCACGGGTGCCACACATTGTTCACCAGCCCCGAGGACTGGATACTTTAATGAGCATGACCCCAAACCTACATTAGGGTTTCTGTTCGTACTGAAGGGCATTCTCCACACGTCTCAAGGACCTCCCAATGGGAATGATCTAGGAGCCCAGCCAGATGACAAAACCTGCCTGAAAGCAGCCTGCCATGTTTCAATCCCAGCCAGGCTGCCCCACTGGCTGTGTGACTTTCGGTGTGTTACTTACCCATAGTGTACGCAGTATTAACATGGGGGTACCAGTAAATATTTAGCCTGTAGGTGTGGTGAAGATCAATGAGTTAATGTGTGGGAATAGTGCCTGGCATGAGAGTCACATGGGGAACAGTGTGAGAAAGATCTTATGTGTCCCCTGATCACCCGCCTCATACAGGAAGCCTTGACAAGGGTGACAACATCTGTCATTGCTCACAGATGTTTGCCAAGGAGGAAGTTTAAGGCAAAAAACTTCCTTTAAAAATAGGCCTTCCAAATCTACTTCTCTCTGATGTTCAAGTACGTGGGGGTATAAAATACTATGCTATTTTTATCCTCTGGAGTTGACTTCACACATCAGCAAGGCTGGTGCTGAGCACTATCTGAAACCAGGGTCAGGGTGGCCTGTGGCACACAGGTTCCTCCTAGTGGGGACAGCGGCTTCAGTCCCCTTGTCCTCCTGGCCACATTGTGCCTAGGAGACTGTGAAATGGCCACTGGCCCTGACAGCCCTGACAGACACAGAGGACATTGTGGTGCTTGTTGTTTTAGCATAACTCTTCCCTAGTCACTGACTTCCTGGCTTGCTGTGTCACCACAGGCTGACCGGGGTAGGGACTGAGCATCCCCAACCTGTACTGGGAGGGCTATCTGGGAGGGCTATCTTTCCATACCATCAAGCTAGCACTCTGGAAAACTCCTGGAGAGAGAGAGTGTGTGTGTGCATGCATGTGCGCGCACACACACACACACACACACAAACACGGCACCAGCTCTTCCCACAAGCCTGGCCTCGACCCAGAGTAGGAAAGCAAAGTGTTTCCTGTCAGCTCTCTCTACAATGGGGCTCATGTGTCAGATGACTAGGTCAGCCAAAAAATGGTTCATATTACTGGGAATGTGACTCAGCTGGCAGAGTGCTTGCCTTGCAGCATGAATTCCGGGGTTGAGCCCCAGTGTAGCATAAAACTGAGCCTGGTAGACAAGCCCTGTGATTCCAGCACTTGGGAGGTAGAGGCAGAAAGATCAGAGGTTCCAGGTCATTCGTGGCTATACAAGGAGTTGCAGGCTAGCCTGGACTACATGAAAGTCTATCTTAAAACACAAAAAAGACTCACCTACTTTCCTGCCCCGAGGCTATGAGAAGGTACAACTGCCTACTACAGAACAGGTACAGTAAGGTCAGGGGACCTCCACTGCCATGCCTGGTGGCCCCACTGTGAAGCTTTTCTTTTCCCCACATCCATGCCATATGCACCTCACATCCGTTCTCTCCTTGCTTGTTTGGAAGCCTGGTCCTGTGGTCACTTTGACACAGTCAGAGCCCTATTGCGGCAAATCTCTTTTCCTCTCAGGAAGCCTAACTCAGTAACAAAGACCAGGACCGGCTCATCGGTGACGGCTGGAACCAAGAAGCCAGCACCTTCCTCATGCTAGCTGGGGGTTGGGGGGTGGTGAGACCTGGGTGCAGTTCAGATCTTAACACTTCATTCCTCTGTGGCTTTGCTAAGATAGTTGATGCCCCCAATCCGTCATCTTTCAGAATGACACACAAAATTATGGGAGGATCATCTACTGTATGGATCATATGTGAATGAACATAAAATACCTACGATGGGCTTTGGAGTGATCAAAAAAAATCACAGTGATATAAACGGAGCTTCAGACTCGTCTGGACTATATGAGAGTCTATCTTTAAGAATAAAAAATCAAGAGCAAAATGACTCTCCTATTGTCCTGCCCTGAGGCTATGGGAAGCCTCAAAATCTCCACTGTACTAATGTTTATCTCTGTAACAACAGTGTCCAGCCTAGGCCATGCGTCCTCCTACCTGGAACCTAACAGAATATCTAACATAATCAGACACTGAATGAAGGTCTTCTGGGGTGCAGGGGAGCAGACACTTGGGTCACCTGAGTGGTGTGAACCTATTTTCAACTTGTACTATGCCCTGGGTCAATATGACCCCAAAGAAGGAGCCAGCATCCTGTTTGCCTCAGATCTTTGGCATGAAACTCCACCCACAGAGGGATTTATTATTAACTCTTTGTTTATCTAACTGGTTGATGTGTGAAGGTGACCAGGGCAGACAGAGTTAAAAGCTTAAACAATGCAACATCAATGTCATAGCAGACATTTACCTCATGGGGACCATCATACACAAATAGGGAAGCACAATGTGGGTATACAGGAAACCTTAGTAAGTACCAAGCAGTCGTTGCTTTGCAGTATCACCTGGCCTCTGCAGTTGCGGTGCCACAGGACTCTGGATTAATCTATCAGTTTCCTATTGTTGCTATAGAGAGTACGACGAAGTGGGTGGCTCAGAACCTCACAAGCTATTTTATTACAGTTATGGAGTGCAGAAGTCTAAACGTGGCCAGCAGGACTGTGGTCCTTAGGACACTCCAGGGGAGAACCTCCCATTATTATGGGCAGCTCCTAAAGATGGCCTGATATCTGTAGCTCATGGACCTGCTTCCTGACATTTGATTCTGTTGGGAGCTTTTCTCTTGTGAGCACCTTATGTTCCCATGGGGTTTACCAGGGTAGCCCAGGGTCATCTTCCCATCTAGACATCCTTAGCTTATGCACTCTTGAAAATTTTCTTTTGGATGTGAGGGAACACATTTACAGACCTTAGGGATTAGGGCTTGGCATCTTTGTTGGAGCATCTTTGTTTAGGTCTCTTGTACCTAAAGCTCCCTGAGAAAGCTTAGGGTCCCTCTCAAGCGCATCCCAGTATCCCACAAGCCTCCACTCCTGGGTAGGAGTCTTACCTGGTCATCAATCTTCCGCTGTAGCTGGACGACTTTGTTCTCCATGCCCACATTGAGACGTTTCAGATGCTCTGCAGAGCGGGCCTCGATCTTCAGGGCCTTCAGCTCCTGCTTGGCCTTGAGCCTCCTGAAGGCACACTGGATGACGATGGCTGCATCCCGCTGCCTTTGGAAATGTCTACGTGCCATCCAGCCCCGGGCATACTTCTGGATGATGGTGGCTTTATGCTCCTTGAGAACCTGGTGAGGACAGGCACACACAGGCTGTGGGTTTGCTCTGCAGGATGGGAAGAGGTGCAGTTTCTGCAACCACCCTGAGGTGAAAGCTGGGCTGGCCTTGGGTTTAGGAGATAGAACACTTGTGGCCCATAACACCTGATTTGATGGAAAATTTTAGCTAGGTTCTGTAGATCATGTGTCCACAAGGAAGCAGCTGCCAAACTCTTTCTACCCATATTTTGCTAGACAGGAAACCACCCTAAGAGCTTAATGTTTGGGGAAGCTGGATGATTATTCCATTAGAAAGAGGCAGTGGCCCTGGTTGAGGGAGCTGGAAGATAAAGTGAGGTGTGCATGGCAGCCACTCACCTGGCAGTAGTTTCTTCGCACAAACATGGCTCGTGTGAAGGACTGGATGACAACCGCAGCCCTGCAGACTCTCCGGTAGGCCTGGCAGGCCCTCTGCATCCGGTACTGCTTCTGGAACACTATGGCTGCACGGGTTCTCCTCAGGTGCTCAGCCAGCCTGGGCATAGTGGTAGAAGAGCACAGGTTGCACCAGGGAAGGAGACCTGGCCAGCTGAGCTATTCATGAAGCCCTTCCTTCCATGGCCCTAGTTGGGCCCCCATCTAGACTGGAGTTACAGATAGGTGTGAGCTACCACAGATGCTAGGAGTTGGGCCTGGGTTTTCTGGAACAGCAGCCAGTGCTCTTAATTGCTGGGCCATCTCTCCAGCCTAGAATCTCCCATTTTTACGGGGTCACACTGCTGTCTGTCCCCCTGTGACTCCATAATCTCAGAGATAGTTCAAACATCCTGCATTTTTGTGTCTAGTTCAGGACCAGGACAAGTGTTTGCTGAATGAAAAGAAACCCCCCAGGTCAGCAATGATCCTTCCTGGTTTTCTCATTTCCCCCCAAACTTCCCATTCTCTCACTTCTGCACTCCACCCACCTGGAGTCCTACCTGGAGAGCAGGTAGTCCTACCCTTCTGGAGAACCTATCAAGTTCATTGTGAGGGCTCAGAGAGAGGGTTAGAATACCCAATACTGGGGAGGATCTAAGAGATCAGTTAGCACAGCCCTGGGAAAGGAAGTGCCTTCTGGGGCCACCAAGCACCTACGTGCTGAGGTTCAGGGGTCCCCTAGTCTATCTCTCTGTTCTTTCTTTACAGACACCCCCGGGTCACATGCTCCCTGCAGGGGAGTGTAGTGTGCTGTTGCAGGAAGCCTGAGTTGGTGCCCTCTTCAGTGAGGGACAAGAAATGGTGATGGAATTAGTGGGCAGGGACTGTGCAGAGTCACTCAGGGGTGATCTGACTGTCCTTTCATCTGCACAGCTTCTGCACTGGAGATGTCTTAACAGGACAGGGGGGACAATGGCGAGAGCCATCTCTGGCTGTGTGTAAATAAGCAGCCTGTAGCAAGCGCATGAGCAAGGACAGCACCTCCATCTTTACCACACGAAAGAGGCCCATACTGAGCTTAGGGTTGGGGGTCTGTGTTTTTCTTTCTCTAGTGAGACAGTTGAGCAGCCACCTGAGAAAATGGCTCAGAAACACAAGATTTCATGGCAATTTCCATCATCCTCCAAGGCAAAAAGGAGTGAGTTCTGCTGCGAGGCAGGCTGGGGCTCAATCTGACAACCCAAGGAGGAGGGGACATCTTGCATCTCACTGGGAGCCAGGGTTCTCACACATGTCTCAGTGGTCTCTGCCCTCCTATTGTTCATCAGCCCAGTGCCATCAGTTAAGAAGAGTGGTGACAGTAGTGACACTGGGTAGGGAAGAGAGGCTGATTGGTGTCCTGGCTCTTGGGCAAGGTAGCTGCTGTGGCTGGATGAGACATGTCCTCTCTATGCTGTCTCATTGCTGGGGTAACTCATAGGAAGGCTTCCCCAGACCTTCCAGCTCCAGTCAACATCCAAGGGCTTTTGAAATTCTAGTATGAACAATGGGGTTACATGCAAGTTCACCGGAGTCCATCTCTCTTCCTAAAAGACATTGGTTTACTTTGGGGTTCCGGCAAAGGAGAAATGGTTGATTTGCACCCAAATCACATGGTACTAGGTTAGTGTTGGTAGACGGGGGATAGATTGGGTATCAGCAGACACATGAACTATTGCTGCTCCCTGAAGCAAGGAGGGCATCTCAAGGATGCACTCAGGCACTAGGAGCAATTTAAGAAGAAGATGGGCCCAATAGGAAACACTGCAATTCCAGACAAAGAGGCCCTCCCCTTCCTCCTGACCCCAGTGTACCCCCAAATGGCTCACCTGCGAGCCAGGTGTCCTCTGTAGAACCTCTGTAGGGTTAAGGTAGCTGCCTTCAGCCTACGATACTTCAGCTTCTGCAGCCAGCCCCTGACTGTCTTCTGGATCATGATAGTGGCTTCCCGGAACTTGTCTGCCCGCAGCTTCTCCAAGTAGGCCACTTGGCCTGCCCGAAAGAAGATCTTGGTGCGGCCAAATTGGAACTTGTCTGGATCCTTTACAAGGTTGGGAGGGAGACTGACTGGTTAGAGAACTGTGCAAAACACACTTGTCTTTCCTTCCCAGGCAGAACTACTTGCCAGATTGCATGTGCCCCCTGCCCCTCTCCCCTTGCACTAGCAGACACACCTAAATTTTCAGCATTCATTAAGCAGGCTTGAGTATTCATGAGAAGACAGGCATGGATCCAGGATGTGGCCATTAAAAAGAAACCTGCCCTCACAAATCCAACATCATGGGGAGGGCAGGTAGAAAAGTAAGCAGGGGACTCTCTTTTAAGGAATGGGGAGAATTAGAAAGAAACAAACAGGCAATGCTCTAAAAGGATGGTCTAGGTCAGTGGTTCTCAGTCTTCCTAATGCCGTGACCCTTTAATGCAGTTACTCACATTATGGTGACCCCAACCATAAAATTATTTTCATTGCTACTTCACATCTATAATTTTGCTTTTGTTATAGATTGTAATGTAAATATCTGATATACATGATGTCTGATATGTGACCTTCCCACCTCAAAGGGCTCATGGTTTATAGGCTGAGAACCACTGGTCTAGGCAGTTGCATCTGTGGAGGTAGGAAAAGTTCTTAGAAGGCTAACCTTTGACTTAGCCAAAGTCTTACTCAGTTGACTTTGTATCTGGAAGACATGGCCCAAGGAATGGGGAAAATAAGAAAGGAAGATAATATCTTCTTGAAACACAAGAGAGCAGTCTACCTCCGGGATAGACAACTGTGCACAGCAGCCCTAACCAATCACCCCAGATCAGGAAGCACCGTGCGCCATGATGCCTGTGAAACCCTAGAGAATTTACAGCCACTTCTTGCACTTCATTTTCCTCATCTGTGGATGGAAGGTTCTGCTAATAGCCTTGGAGGGATCCAGGTAAAGGTGAACTATGGCTCTGGACAAAGTTGAGGCAGTTATGTGGTCATGGAAGCAATTCACAGATGTGGGATATACACCATGAGAGCAGCCCTGACACCAAAAGAAAGGAACTCCCAGTGCTATATATGAACTGAACTGAGCTGACCTGAAACACATTTTCCTAACCCATGAAAAATGAGATGTCAAAACATGTACAGTGATGATGGATGGACCACAACAACATCATAGTTAACCAGAGTCCCACATCCACCAAGCACAGCTTAGTTAACTACCCGACCACCCTCTCAGCACTGTTTTAGCTTGCTAGTTTACAAAAGCATGTTTAATATAATTTTATCATGTTCTGAAAGGTATTTTCTATAATTTAGCATTTTATGGAGACACAGATTATTATACTCTGTTATAACTCTGGAACTCTCTAGAACTACTGATATATTTAAGGATTTGCCCCTCATGGCTCTGCTCTTACAATTTCTCAGCCTCAAATGTAGTTTCTAGGTTGTTTCATTTAAAACAATTTTTCAATGGCCTGAGAATCTGCTGTTTTATTTATAACAAGCTGAGGCTGACTACAGTTCGGATCTCCACTGGGCATATGAGCTCCTAGAAGCCAGAGAAGCTGAGACAGCAGCAGCAGCAGCAGCCACCACCAGGGGTTGCCTCCATACACACCCTAGTGTCCTGCTCTCTGTGTTTGCTGACATGTGGAAAGGCAGGGGGTGCTCTAGGTAGGGGAGGGGACTCCCCTTTCCCAGTCACTGCTGCAGGCAATGGCTTGATTTCTTAGGTAGTTTTGTGGGGATGAAGTCAAAACTGCAGGTAGCCCCCACCCTCCACTACTGGGGCTTTTGGTCCATGCACTCCTACAGCCGAATCACCTTGATGAGACTCTCCAGCACAGACTTGCAGATGCTCTTCTTGTCGGTGTTGGCAAGCTCTCTCTTCTTCATCAACACCCGATACCGGTTGAAGAAGTCATGGTAGGTCCACCTGGAGGAAAAACCAAGGTGGATTAGAAGGTGATCTCGGAATCTGTCTCATGGAGTCAAGGGTACTGTACTGAGCTTCAGATCAGTCCTGGGGGAGCTTTGTTCTTTCCATACCCTTCAAGGAATTCCAGTGTATCAGGACTCTTGAAGTTTGAGTTAGGCAAATTGAGTGTCAGGGAGGTACCGCCCATAGAGCCAGGGTGTCCATCTGTTCACATCCACAAAGCTCTCCCTTCTGCTGCCACCACTGAAGAATTTGGGCACCTTATCTAGACACAGCTCTGTCTATGCGGTTGGGTTTTCATCTTTGAGAACTCATACTGATCTTTATAAACACATATCTAAAGGCAGAAAAGTGCTTGAGAATGAACGTGTCCCCACTGTGATCTCTTATATCTCTGCTCTTAATTTGGAAGAGAGAAGAACAGGTCATCGTAGACATTTCCACTCTAGACTCCTTTTTACCTGGTAAGTTTTTACTGATCCCCAGGACACAGGTGTGTAAAATAGGTACACAAAACAAACATTTACTGATATCAAAGAACTATGATGTGCCCATGGTCACAGTAGTGGCATCATTGTTAATGGGGTAAATAACTGCTTTGTGGTTGGATTTAGGACTGCTCTACCAAGGGAAATGCATGTCCAGTACTGGAATCCAGCCAAGACTTAAGGTTTGGGAGCTCATAGACTCCAGGGGTGAACCTACTACAGATATTCTGTTAAATGGACATAGAGTCAAGCTGCCCTGTAACTCCCACATCCAGTGGGATGCTGCTACCAATGGCTTAAGAAGCTATGGTGTTGGTTTCTCTTTTTATTATTTTCCTCTTAATTGGGGGTAAT
Organism: Ellobius talpinus; assembly: GCA_001685095.1. Lineage (NCBI taxonomy): Eukaryota > Metazoa > Chordata > Mammalia > Rodentia > Cricetidae > Ellobius > Ellobius talpinus. The sequence goes on along the minus strand of LOJH01015273.1, from coordinate 8,373 downwards.
TTTGGCTCTCTGCAAAGATGTTCCCCATCCCCACATAACTGAAGAGCCTCCTAACTCACTGCCCGTACAAGGCAGAGTTCTTGACTATGTTTTGGTAGTCTTTAGAAGACCTTCCATCACCCCTGGGATCTGAGACTGGTTACATACAAACAAATGCAGTCTCCTAAGCAGGATTGCTCTTCCTCGGGAAAGCTGTTCTGGTTTACACCCATCACTGCTCCAGCCCTCCTGACTCAGAAATGCTCATGACCTCCTCATGCAGTGGCAGAATCAACATGAGCCCCCATACGAGGTAGCTTGGAGTTATAGCTCAATTCATCAGGAGGTCGTACAGACCTCCCCCATCTTTCTAAGTCTATGGCCATTGCAGAGTGGGGACGGCTTGTCCCTTCAGAGACATCAGGGAGGGGCTGCATACTAGTAGGTAGGGACAGGCTGTTGGTAGTTTGCTCAGATATCATTCACTGAGGTGAGTCATCTGCCATTCCTGTCATTGGTGGCCTTGCCCAGAGACTGTCTAGTCACTCAGAACAACCTGCTCAAGTGTTAGTGGAGAGCGAACAGACTGTGTCCCTTTTCCAGGGACTCTTTTGCTCATGCAGAAAGTCCTTTAGAAGCTTCAGAGAAAGGAGCACTTTGGGGTTCCAGGAACCCTCTACATAGCAGGACATATTACACTCAAAGTGCCACCCCCACCCCCCAGTTCCTCTGCTTCAACAGCAGCTGGGCCTTGGAGGGAAAGAGACTGATATAAGTAGAAATAACAAAAGGACATTTCTACCTAGCTGTATTTCTCCCTCTATGACATACTTGGCTAAAGATGGCTCTTTTCCTTTTTGAGAAAGAACGCTATGTACCCCAGGCTGACCTCTAAGTCACCATGAAGCTGAGGACTTGAGCTCTGGATCTCCTTTATCTTCACCTCCCAAATGCTGAACTACAGGTATGCACCACACACCTGGCTCGAGTCTGCTCCTTTTCAACAAGCAAAAGAATTTGGGATGTCATATGCTATAATTGTATCCTTTTGTGATTTTTTTTATGTCTATGGTATTTTGTCCACATGCATGTCTGTGCACCACAAATGTGTCTGGTACCTGCAGAGGCCAGAAGAGGGCATCGGATCTTCGTGGGACTAGAGCTATATAAATGGTTGTGGGATGCCATGTGAAAGCTGGAAATCAATCCTGGGATCTTTGGAGGAGCAGCCAGTGCTTTTAGTTACTAAGTCATATCTCCAGCCCAAATCTACTCTTATACAGTTAAAATAACTTTTAATGTATTTATGAAGTAGTGTAACTATCCCCACTATTCAATTCCAGAACACACACAACCCCCAAATGAACTCTCATAACTCTGAGCAGGTTTGCCAGATCCTGGCAATCCTAATCTACTTTGTCTTACACTTCTTGGCTTTAAACTGGCCTGCACTCTCTTAAGGAGGGAAGGCAGAGAGCAACAGAGGCCTGAGGACTCTATCTAGGGACCAGAAAAGGGGTCCCCTTGCCCTTTGCATTCTACTCAATGAGCAGAAACTTTCCCACCCTTCAGTGGTGGCCTACCTGCTGTCTTTAGCAGCTACCTTACAGATGGAAAGGGTAAGACTATTTTCCCAGCTAAATGCAAATCAGATGCACATTTTATTTCGTTAACTCTGTTGATGCTTTCTTAGGCTTTTTCTGCCCTGGCCCCATCCTAGAGAAAGATGGGCTTGGCTAAGAACCCAGTGGAACAGTGAAAGAGAGCTTCCTGGAGTCTAGTTCCCCTTGCCACCCCTCCCTCCCTCCCTCCCATCAATACGTACATCTCAGAATGTAAGGCTTTGGTGTGGGCTTTCCCCTTAAGATGCTGGGCCCTTTCTTTTGACTGCCTCCCCTGACTCTTGAAGGGCACCTCTCAAATTCTGCAGCATGGTTATTTGTGTACTTACTATTTGTCTCTGTGAGATCACAGTTTTGCTGGGAAATAATTAAGACAGCATTTAGCTGGGCCAAAATCCTTAAATGTTTCTAATTTGAAAATCTCTTACTGCTGACAGATCCACAACTCAAGGAAATTATGAGGGTGGGAGAGATATGGCTGCAAAGACATCAAAGCCAGTTTGTAATGAGCTTGGAGCACAGGAAGCCTGGCTCTGACCTTGGCCATCGCTGTGACTCAGGGAAAGGCCAGGCTGCATGACATCTCATCTGCCTACAGAACAGGCTCACCCATCTCACTAGCGTACACGGGCCTTCATAGCCATTGAGTCATCCCAGGGGTGCTGGGAAAGCTTTCCAGTATGTTCCTTCCTGTTCAAGGCACCCCGTCCTTTTTACTTGCACACACATTTTGAGACACACCTGCATGAGGAGAGGGTGGAGTGGTGAAGCTGGAAAAGCCGGATGCTGAGAAGAGAATCCCTGACCTTGGGAAGAAGCTCATTCTCCCAGGAGAGACAGACTAAGATGTGGGTCTGCTCTGATGTCTGGCATCATAAGGCCTATAGAAACATCACTGACTGCAGAGTCCAGGATCAAACAGTTTCCATGGACCTGTAGCGCCTAGTGAGAAACCCTTCACAGAAAAGTCTCCCTACCTATACTGTGGCATCTTTATAACCAGTAGCTTATTATAGTTGAATAGTATTTTATTGACCATTCGAATGGCTGGACCCTCCAGGTTAAACTTTTTCTACCAGTGTCTTTTAAAGGGGGTGCTAAGGATTAGGGCATTAATTCTTCAGTGTAGGAGAATCCCGTACAATAGAGGGCACACTGCAACTTTGGACCATCACTTCTCCCTCACTGAGACATGGAACAACAACAAAAAGCTTTCAATCTCTGCAAAAGCATTCGCTATAGAATATGTGTTAGCTTTGGTTTAGAAGGCTTTAACAAGCAGCCATTGTTGTCCTGCAGTCATGTGGATCCTTCCTAGTCAGGTGACCATGTATGTCTTCTCTCATTTGGGATAGCACTGTGCCTCATTGGCTGTAAAGCATCCATTCTGAGGATGGTGTGACATGGAATTCTGTCTTATATTAGTAGCAGAAGCAAAACACTCTGACACTAGGACCAGTTCCTGACAGTGCTCTACAGTGCATCAGCCACTGTGGAGGTAGGCTCCCCCACTTCCTTAGCCCTGACTTTCTCCCTGGATCCCAATGCATATGTTGGGTGCCTCGCTGGGCTTTCTAGTCTTCAACATCATGCTTCCTTTTCAGAAATGGCTTCCTTCATCTGTACTCTGGCCTGGCCAAACAGTCATAGTTGGGTGTGTGGGAGGAGCTGAGGGCTGTGACTGCTTCCAGACTAGGCAAGCATTCATCAGGGCCTCCAGTCTGGAGAAAGGCCTTCTTAGAAATGAGCTCCTTAGGCCTGAGGCCTTGAGGGATAACACAGCTGCGGTGAATGGCACAAAAAACGGTTCCTTGGAGTGTTTTTTTGGGTCCAGGTTCCCATCTGGAGCTTTGCACTGGATTTGACCATTATCATGTGAGGCCATTCTGCAGAAGAATGTCTGCCTGCAAGGTCATCTGTGAACTGGGGTGAACAGAGTTTATCAGTGAACTGGGGCAAACAGAAGAGATAGGCTGGCCACAGCTGCTCCTCCTTTGGATGAGGATATTGGTTTGATTATATAAACCCTCAGATTGCATCCTGAGACAGACTTTGGTGTGATGCTCCAAGTCAGTCCCTGTGATGTCAGACTACAAAGAAGTTGCCATGGTCAATGATCTCAAGAACCCTTGAGAAAACTGTGAAGAATCCTTCAGGGTAGGATTAGAGGTATAACTTATACTATTGGCCACTACAAGGGCAAACACACCCTTAACTTTTTCCATCTGGGAGGACTTGATTCAATCACAGTTTTTCTGGGATTTGTTTCCTTATCTATAAGATGTAAGTGATACCACTCTTCTTGCCAATCTCAAGAGTCAATGTGATCTTTCCATAAAATGGTAATGGGACAACAGCATACCCCAAAACAAACAGTGAAGTTGGAACCCCTGTCTCATACCATACATATGTTAGTTCAAAATGGATTACTGAAAGTTGTGAAACAGAAGAAACAATAGTACAAACCTTTGTCCCTGGATGAGACAACGATTTCTTAGATATGATGTCTAAAGCACAAACAACCAAAGAATAAAAGCAGATAAATTTGACTTCATTAAAGCTGAAAAGTCATTGCATTTAAAAGAATGCTATCAAGAAAATAAAAAGACTAACCACAGAACTGGAGACAATATCTTCATATGATTGATAATGGTCTTGTATCAAAAATAAAACACCCTCATTATGCAACAAGCAAATTAGCCAATTTAAAAATGCACAAATGATTCAATCATACATTTCTCTAGAGAATTCATACAAATGACCTAATACATGTAAAAAGAGACTTAACATCATGAGCCACTGCAACACAAACCAAAATTACAGTGAGGTTGCACTTCACAGGCTCAGATGACTGTGATAGAAAAGACATGAATGTATTTTTATGACTGTGTGTGGTTATGGGGCTCCTTGTCTACTGCTGGTGGAGAGAATGGCAGGCCTCAAAATGGAAAATAGTTATCATAAAACCCAGCAATTCTATTGACAGTTACATAATGAATAAAAATGAAAATATATGTTCGCACAGAAACATGTATATGGCTAGGCATGTGGCACACATCCCAGTGCTTGGGAGACAGACAAGAGGATTGCAAGTTCATAGCCAGCCTAGGCTCCATAATGCAGCTCTGTCTGAAAACAAAACCCAAGAAGTGTGTATAGTCATGTTCCTATCAGCATTCATGCTTTCTGCAAAGTAAAATCCCAAATGTCTATTAGCTGATAGAGGAAATAAAATTGGATATATATAT
>LOJH01015272.1:7489-24894 GCA_001685095.1 Ellobius talpinus | reverse complement strand
AGAGAGAGAGAGAGAGAGAGAGAGAGAGAGAGAGAGAGAGAGAGAATATGAATCCCACTAATGGGTACCCTGATCTTTGTGTTGGGAAACCAAAACATAAACAATGTGGCATCTTACCAAATTCAAAAGCTTACCATGTAAGAAAGCGGAGGAAAAATGGTTGCAGGAGCCAGTTGGGTCAAGGGCACCACAAGAAAACCCACAGAACGGACTAACCTGGGCTCATAGGGGCTCACAGAGACTGAACTGCCAACAAGGGAGCCCACATGGAACTGACTAGGCCCTCTACATATGTGTTGCAATTGTGTAACTTGGTCTTCTTGTGAGACTCCAGAGGGAGTAGGGGCTGTCTCTAACTCTGTTGCCTGCTTCCTCCTACTGGATTTCCTCATCCAGCCTTTATACAAGAGAAGGAGTATAAGGGCTAATATCCATAGGATGTCCACCCACATCTGAAGAGAAACAGAGGAGGAGGAATGGATAGGCGGGCGGACGGGGTGAGTGAGGGAGGAAAAACTTTGATTGGGGTATTAAAACAGAAACAACAATAAAGAAAACCTGTTCATTTTACATGCCAACACCAGTTTTCCTCATTCCCCTTCTCCTGCCTCCCCACTTCCCATCATCCCACCTCCTATCCACCACTCAAAGGTAAGGCCTCCTTTGGGGAGTCAGCAAAGTCTGGCATACCAAGTTGAGGCAGAACCAAGCTCCTCCCTCCTGAAACAAGGCCCTTTAAACCCAACAGGAACCAGGTACATAAACCGAGGCAGCATGTAGAGGGCCTGCATGGATCTGTACCAGATGGGGAGTTCTAGCTGAAAGGAGAACACACCCACCCACCACTAACCTAGACGCTACCTCCAGCTGACGATACTTGAAAATGGTGGGTGCATAAATTCAAATCTCTAGCTACTGTCCTACTGAGAACTGTTTTATACTCTATAGAATCATCCAACATATGTTCTTCCTTTGAGGCAGGGATTGGGAAAGACAGTCTCTCTTTTTAATTCCATTGATCAATTGGCAGTAGGAATTGATATGATTAGCCACAGAAGAAATTTGTCACATTGGCTCACTTAGAAAAAGTAATTTAAAAAATTATTTTGATGGATAGATTTTGGAATTTGTTTTTACTATAGGGTTATTTAATATGCAAACTGCTTTGCTCATATAAAGTATGCCTCTTAGAAAGAAAATTAATGAAAAGAAAGAAATGAATAGGAAACAAACAAACTTAGCTGTGTGAACTTGGCCAAATTTCTAGTCCACCATATTCACATCTATTCAATGCATCTAATTTGATTGATGCAGAGTCAGCAAGTACAATTCTAGAAGACTCAGATGGAGGAAACAATATACCCTTAGCAGGAATGACCCAGTCCACAGTCATGGAATTGGGAAGATTTGCAGCAATGTTGTCTAAATTCCACTGAACACAGGAATTCCCATGTCTTCACTGGGACATATGCACATTAAATAAATCAGTTTATAAAAAGGTGGAAGGCGATAAGAAAAACCAGCTCTGGTTATTTTAGCATTTCATTTAGATTTTGAAATTTACCTATTTTCTAGCGGATATAACTTCCTGCAGGCTAAGGGAAGATGGAACTGATGGTTCATCTGCTTCTCCCAGCTTGCGTTCCAGTACTCCTGGACCACTTGTCTCTCCAAGGGTAGTAATGAGGCTGCTTGTTTCCTGACTACCCGGCAGCTCAGACCCAAAATAATCACACAGAAGCTATATTATTTAAATCACTGCTTGGCCCATTAGCTATAACTTCTTATTGACTAACTATTATATCTTAATTAAACCCATTTCTAGTAATCTGTGTATCAACATGAGACCTCTCTGACTCCGCCCTTCTTTCTCCCAGCATTCAGTTTAGTTTTCCCTGCCTANCAAAATAATCACACAGAAGCTATATTATTTAAATCACTGCTTGGCCCATTAGCTATAACTTCTTATTGACTAACTATTATATCTTAATTAAACCCATTTCTAGTAATCTGTGTATCAACATGAGACCTCTCTGACTCCGCCCTTCTTTCTCCCAGCATTCAGTTTAGTTTTCCCTGCCTAGCTAAGTTCTGCCCTGCTATAGGTCCAAAGCAGTTTCTTTATTCATTAATGGTAATCACAGCATACAGAAGGGAATCCCACATCAGGTAGCTTCACTTCTATTACAACTTCAAGGAACCATCCCAGGTCTCAGATAAGCTCATACTACAAGTGAGACACCTACTTCAATTCTTTCCCTCAACCCTCTAGGTTATACCTCAATGCAGGATGCAACTGAGCCTCGTAGAAGCATCCACTGAGAAGGGAGGGTCATCTCAGATCACAGAGAAGACCAAAAGGGCACAGTGTTGCCTTGACTCACACCCCATACTAACCCTCTAAAGAAAGGCAGCCCCAAACCTTTTTTTTGAAAATTCAGGTAAATTTCAAAATCTAAATGACATGCTAAAATAACTAGAGCTGTTTTTTTATGACCTTCTACCTCCTGATTACTTTATAAACTGATTTATTTAATGTGCATATGTCCCAGAGGAGACATGAAAATTCCTGTGTTCAATGGAATTTAGACAACATTGCTGCAAATCTTCACAATTCCATGACTGTGGACTGGGTCATTCCTGATAAGGTTTATTGTTTCCTCTCTCTGAGGCTACCAGAATTGTACTTGCTGACTCTGCATCAATCAAATTAGCTTGTTCTTGTTTGTTTATAAATTTGCATAAGAAATCTATTGCTTTCATAAAAGTCTTTTAGGAAATTCACACAAGGGATTAAGTTCTTGTTACTGGAAATTTTGATGAACCCCCCCACCCAGTAACTACAAGTTACCAGGGAAAGTGGGGTTCTCTCTTGGGGCTCTCAGTCATTAATAAAACAATTTAAGAACACACTCAAAAAGAAACTGAGGGCAATTTTATTAGAGTTTAAAAGGGTGGGCAATCTGTAATTCTTGGTGGCTTCCCAGAAGGAGATAAAAAAAGCAAGAGAAAATACCACATGAGGCCATCACTTACATAGCCAACAACCAGTCTCAAGGCAGGGGCAAAGCATCCAAAGAGTGGAACAGCCCTAACTACTAGAGAAAGCACACTTCAGTTCTGGTACCATCTGAAAAGAAAGAAAAAAGAAGGAAACATTCTACCTTTTTGAGCAAGGATTCAGAAGGAAGGCCGACTCATGCAGCTCTGTAGCAACAGCACAAGGAGCGGGCATTCCAGGAAAGATGGTGCATTCTCTCATTAAGGGATAATTATTCCTCTTACCTCTTTAGCATGGCAGATGGTGAGTCTGCCTTTCTGAGGTGTGGTCCCTTACCCTAGTGGTTGACCTGCCCAACTGGAATATTAGGTTTCTACCCTTGACCCGAGGGAAAAGCTTTCTAGCCTTTAAAACTATGTAGTGTTTTCTTTTCCTCTCCATTCTGGGCTCTTTAGTCCTGGTTTTTATTTCCATGAGAAAGCAATGGAATTCCTTCTTTGTTTTCTCAAAATAGTCTAGAGTGTACCAGTTGCTTGGGCCTCTTAAACTACTTAATCTTAAAGACTGGGGGAAAGGCTTCTAAAGTTCAACCTTGGTAGGACAGTTGCATGAGTGAATTCTTTTGCCAATTGAATGTTTATAATTCAGGAACTTTGAGCATATGCAAAAAGGCTCTTGTCCTAATCAGAATTTCATAGGGTTGTTCTCTGCAGTTACATGTGGAGTGTGTTAATTATGAACCAGAGCCTGGAAAAGTTTAGCACACTGAGAAGATATCAGAAATATCTCAAATGAATATTAATGTTTTGAAATGTCTATGTAATTGAAATCAATTTAGATGTAAAATAATGTGAAGATGGTAATGCAATGGCAGAGTCCCACAGATAAATATGTCAAAACACATCAGAATTTCTGAGGCTATGGTGGAACCTGCATTGCAAGCAAGCTGCTAGGTACGTATATCAGGCTCCTTTTTTGTTGTTCTTTCCAATTTTCTTTTTTGAGTTTTCTTATTTGCGTCTCTAATGAGAAAATTTGGGGTCTAGAGCTGCTGATTTTTCATGGAAACAATACCTTCATTTTTAGCTTCATTTAACATTGACTGACACAGTTAGGTCCTGGTTTTGGCTTGGCAGACTATAGATAAGCTTGAACTTTTAAGTAAGTAATTTCAGGTCTTGTATCAGTCAGATGTAGATACTACATACTGTACCTTAAATGAAGTATCTAACGAGCATAGGAGGACAGTAGAATACTGGTCAAAAGGACCTGGAGAGAGGGGAAATAAGGTTATATTCTTCAATAGTTCTAAAATTTGGTGAATATGCTGTACATACCTGTGTCTGCACAGTGCCTATAGGCACTCACATTTGTTGTGTGCTTGAAGATTATGTTTAAGTGTAGTTACCACTATCAGCATTCTTACCAGAAGATTGGAAATACAAAGGTGTATCAGAAGACTTTGGGGGGATTCTGATGATAGTTTCCCTGATCCAAACTCATGAAAATTGAACACACTAACTATGGGGGATGTGTTTAAAGATGTAAGTTGTACCTCATTCTAGCTGTTGAAATTTGCATGCAATATACAAGAATCTATATCAATGTAAATTGTCTATAAATAATAGCTAACAAATATTCACTCTATTACTATTATTATTGGTGTGAGTAAGCTCACAATAATCTACCTATTATCCCATTTTGTTCCTATTTTTATGTAATACATTTATACATCATTTTATGTATGTATATAAAACCTAGGAGCTACAAATGAGAGTAAACATGTGTGGTGGTTTGAAGGAGAGGGCTGTAGGCTCATATACTGAAATACTTAGTCACCAGTTGGTGGAACTATTTGGGAATCTTTAGAAAGTATGGCCTTGTTGGGGTCTATGTGTCACTGGGAGTGGGCTTTGAGGTTTCTTAAGGCTTGGGTCATTTCCTGTCTCTCCCTCTCTCTTCTCCCTTCCTCTCCCCCACCCTCTCTGTCTAGTGGTTGTGTATGTGCTCAAGGTATGAGCACTCAGTTCCTGCTCTATCACTCTGGCTGCCTGTTGTCATACTCCCTGCCATGATGGTGATGCACTCAACTAACCCTCTGAAACTGTAAGCTCCAAATAAGCACTTTCTTCCCTAAGTTGGCTTGTTCACTGCATCTTATCACAACAATAGAAATCTAACTAAGATAATGTGTGATATTAATCTTTCTGAGACTAACTTAATTACCTTGATATGAATATCCCACCATTTTTCTAAGTTTATCTGTGTGCGTTTTCAGTGACAAGAGTGAGGAACCAGCAAATAGCCTTATCCCAATGTTTTCCTAAGAAGAGACTAAAAAAGCACTCTTCAAGTTAGGCATTTCCTTTTTCTTTTGTGCACTGTCATCACTGAATATATTCATTTTTACATGATCAACAGTATTCTTTTGTCCCTGTGAAAGCAGTGATTCTACAATCATGGCATAATTTAAAAATGAACTAATGGATAAAACAAAGCAGTATCCTCTAATTTTGATTTTATTAATCGCTTCTCTTATGTATGTGTAGCTCATCTCTCCTTCCTCAGTTTCTCATCTTGAGCTTTGGTGCCTGTGTTTTATCTTTTTGTATTTCTCACAGACAGGCAGAGGACAGGTTCACCACACCTTACCTTCCCATTTGATTATACAAATCAAATAAGTCGATTGTAGACTATTGTCTTACAATATGATGCATCTTTAAAAATCTCCCAACAATTCCAGCCAAAAACAAGACAAGTGGTAGGAACACTAATAAAATCTTGAGAATTGAATTGATTGATCTAATTATAAGTGAGTTGGCTTTCAAGATTTCATTATGTTCCCCACACATCTTCTTTTTGTGTTCATTCCTCTTGTCACATTGAAAAGCAGTTTAGAATATTTGCAGCAGCTTATTGACTTTGGTTTTATTTCCTAATCAAATTGGAAGACTTTGGACTATAATCTATGCTGTAAGTCTGATATTGCTAGACCTTCTATTTTAAAAATTACACTATCTTCATGCTCTAAGTATGGTAAGTATTTCAATTATTTCTGGCACTCTTTTGAGAGATTGCAATTATGTGTAATCTGAGGAATTGCTTTTAATATCTAATGAAAATCAAGAAAGGAGATTTGACTGGCCTACAGTTCACAACCCCAGAGAAGCCAGAAAATAAGAAGGAACCTAAGAGAGACATACATGGATTCTCCCTGGGAAGGGGAAATAGACAAAAATCTCCTGAGTAAATTGGGAGCATGGGGGGAGGGGGAGGGTGGAAGGGGAGTGTGGAGGGGAGAAAGGGATGGGGGAGGAGAATATGAGAGATCAGGAAGGTCAAGTTGGGGGAAGGACAGAGAGGGAGAACAAGGGGAAAAAAATCTTGGTAGAGGGAGCCATTATGGAGTTAGTGAGAAACCCACGAAGGAAATTCCCAGGAATCCACAAGGGTGACCCCAGCTAAGAATATAAGCAATAGTTGAGATGGTACCTTAACTGTCCTTCCCCTGTAATCAGATTGATAACAACTTAATTGTCATAATAGAATCTCCATCCAGTAACTGATGGAAGCAGATGCAGAGAGCCACAGGTAAGCAGTGGGCATAGCTCCTGCAGTCTAGTCGTGGGGGGGCAATAATATGAGCAAAGGGGCCAAGACCATGATGGGGAAACCCACATAAACAGCTGACGGGAGTGAATGGGAACTCGTTGACTCTGGACCGACAGCTGGGAACCTGCATATGACCAAAGTAGGCCCTCTGAATGTGGGTGACAGGTGTGTGGCTTGGGCAGTTTGTGGGACCACTGGCAGTGGAACCAATGCTAGTGCTTGAATTGGCTTTTTGGAACCTATTCCCTATGAGAGATAACTTGCTCAGTCTAGATACAGTGGAAGGGCCTTGGTCCTCCCTCAAGTGCTGTTATAGACTTTGTTGATGCTCCAGAGGAGGCCTCACCCTCTCTGGGGAGTGGTTGGGGAGTGGGGGGGGAAGAACAGGAGGAGGGGAGGGAGAGGGAACTGGGCTTGTTATGTAAAATAAGACTGTTTTAAAAATAAAAGAAAGACAGACAGACAGAAAGAAGACTGATTTTCCTTTGTTTTTGTTTGGTCTATGTATGATAGAGTTTGGTGTATACTTCTTTATGGAAACAGAACTGCATTTTAGTTGTGTCTCTAAGGTGGATGGGGGTTGATTTTTAGGTTTTCTTTGCACCGATTTTCATTCCATGTTCACGCATGAAGCACTGTCTACCATACAGTAGTTTCTCATTAAATGCTCACAGAACGAACAAGACTGTAGTGATATATATTCTCATATACACTTTCTGTTGCATTTAATGATTGCTGACTTACAAATTTAAAATGAATTTAAAAGAATAAGACTATTTAAAATTTTTCTAAGTAAGATTCATCGACTTAGTTTTAATAAGTTGATGGATATCCCTAAATAAAAACAATAGAGCACACAAATGAAACAATCTGGGAGAAATAAACAATAGTTTACTAGAAAAAATCCAAATTAAATAAAATTACAGAATTAAAAAGTAACAGGACTTCTCCCACAGCTTTAATATATTAATCTGCATTAGTACTTTTCAGTATAGTATTGCAGTTTACTTAATCTTAACAATTAGTACGGTTTTTGGTCTAGAGTAGCAGAAATACAGTTCAAAAGGGATTGGATTAAAAACAGAATTTTTATGTTGTTTTTATGCCGTTGGTTGTCAAGGGTAGATCGGCGTGAGGAAGACAAACTTTGTAAAGGTACACACATGTCCCTTCAAAATCAAAATCCATTATCCAACATGGTGACTGCAGTTATCAACAATGTGCCTTCATCTTAAGAATGTAGATTTTTGTGTTCTAATCACAAAAATTGATGCATAGGTAAGGTGATACATATGCAAATTAGCTCAGTTTAGCCATTACACAACACACGTTAAAAAAGGTACGGTTGCTTACTGTTAATGCTGTCAACTCAAAAATGAATAAAAGTTAATCAGAAGAGGTCGCTCCTGCTTTTTTATCAAATGAATCTCCTGCAGAGGACAAAGGATGACCAGGGCAACTTCAGGTCTCCATCATCCTGGTTCCAACAACCGCAGCTCCAGGACAGCTGCTTTTTCCTGATAGTTATAGAAAAATCGCACTTGCATGTAAATGTCCCCGAAGAACAGTCTTTCCTGCCTTGTTTCCAAACATATTCACAGAAGCTAGAATGACGCTTATTTGTACTTGGCGCTCAGTAGACTGCAGCTCATTTACTTTCCATGAGCCACACTCCTGAACAAACTGCTGTGAACAGGAAGAAGGATGGGGTACTCCAAAGAGCTACCCCTGATGTCTCTCTCCACAGCTTCAGAGAAAACAGATTAGAAGCACCTGAACCCTAAGAACTGTGCGGAGAGGGAAGGCGGGAAGAAGAAGAAAGGAAGGAAGAAAGGAAGAAAAGAAAGGGGGAATGGTGGGAGGAAGGAAAGGAATTTGGTACAGAAATTTGTGTTAACACGTTAATAGAAAGTTCCAGATCATCTGGGCAGCTTCACAAAACCCTGAGTATTTTTTTTCTTATTTTACCTCTGTCCTTTTGAATATCTAAACAGTGTGCAGATGACATATCTAATGTCATGTCTAAAAGTATTTTACCCAACTCACAGGCTAATAATGTATCCTTTTGTTTTGGGGATGCTGGCAGAAGTCATGCGACGCTTGTCAGAGACAAATGACTTTAATAATCATGATGCAGCAAGATACATGACTGCCAGTATGTGTCTCACCTCCCCCTATGACCCACGTCTATGTGATGCGTGTGGATGGATGCCTCTCATACAGCAGCTTGCATCACAACGAAAGGGACTTGGGATGTTCACCTCTTTTATAGCTGGAACTGAAGTACAAAACAGGTTGGCCCTTTGAGTATAGGGCGATATTACCCTAGTTTTTAAGCTTGCTCGGTACAATATAATTCTGATAAAAGGCCTTCTGTAAAGGACAGTCATGGCTTTTCATTCCTGACACATCCAGCAAGAAATGAAATATAGCAGCATGAGCGATACACGGAGCACTCTGTCCTAATATTTATCTTGAAAAGGTTGCTTTAATACCATTTATCCAGATGGCAAGGCAGACAGAAAATGGAACTGCCAGAGCTTTGTAGCATTTCTAAGGCCGTGTAAGTGATTGTCCACTCATAACAGGAAGGCATGTTCAAGTTCAGAAAGCCTGTATGCATTCTTTGAAGATAATGGGACTTATGGTTAAAAGGAAATAACCTCTTTTCTTTCTATGATCGCAGAGCATAATTTCTTTTGTATGAAAAAGAAGAAATGAGATAACTTTGGCTTTCAGGGAAAACATTCAGCTATACTTTATTTTAATACATTAATTTACAATTATTAAGAAATTATTTAAAAACCCCTACAAAGAGTCTTTTAAAAAATGAAGAGCCCAAAACGTCTTCAATGGGATTTCTTATAAATCTGGCCCTTCTGATTATTTGGCAGTTTATCAAAAGCCACATTAATCCTCCTAAATAGTGCTTGATTGTTAAAAAAACAGCCTTCTTCTTCCAGGCCTGAAGATTGTTCCATGCTTATTATTTTTCTTGACTTCCTGCACACAGGCCACATGATTACCAAGTGATCGTGTATAAACAAGAGGATGATTTATGTCGATAAATGGACTCCCACTGTCACGCAAGGCCCCAGGAGTCTGCATTAACAACAAGCTGAGACACAGAAGAGAACATGGCATTCATTTTAACAGTGGGCATTTATCACTGGTGACATTACCTGATATGGCTGATAATCTAAAGCATTATGACTTCTGAACAAAAACTGATTCATAAAGACAGTTAAGGAGATAAACCATGACAACTAATAGAAATTGCCAGGGATGCTGTGAATAGAATAATCTTATCTATATTCATCAACTAGTCAGCTCTCTCCTCCCACTAGTAGGAGACAAGGTACATTCACAACTCCTATTAGTGCTAATAGCAACTTAAGTAGCAAATCCCTTGTCCTTCCACTGGAAGGACACCAGCCCCCTTTTGTTTCAATATCCTGCAATCGTGTGTTAGTTGGAGCTAATTGGTGGAAATCTGGGATACAAGCAATTTGGAAATAAACTTTAAAAATAATGCCCAGGGCAGTTGACTATAGCAGTGACTGGCTCCAAAGCAGGTAGCGTTTGCTTTGTTGGCCTCAAGCTCTGCTGTCAACTTGTTTCCACTTCTTTCACCAGCCTCTCTGGATGAACTGCACAGGAAGGTTGTGGATAAGGAGTATTCTCAGGGATTCATTCTTGCATGATAGAATGGAATGGGCTTTTGAGACTAAACAAGTAAATTTAACCATTTATCTACTTTATGGAGTTTGGCAAGCAGCTTGAGATCTCTGAAACCTAACTTCATCATCAATCATAGCAATTGTTGGGCTCGATGTGGTAATACACGCCTGTAACCATGATATTCAAGACACTGAGACAGGAGGATTACTGGGTTTGAAGCCAGCCACATCTCTATAGAAAGACCTTGTCTCAGAAACAAAACAAAAAGACAACCAACCAACCAGCCAATCAACCAACCAATCAGCAAGCCAACCAATTATTTAACACCCACCTCACACACATAAACAGATTAAAAAGAAAAAACTCTCAAATTCTTTACGTTTCTCTCACAGTTTTTTTCCTTGAAGATCAAAGATGTAGTACAATTCTGACAATAAAGAATAAAAGTAATGTTCTTCTAGATGCTTCTACTAGACTTGATTGAGAGAGGATTGCTAATAACACACGGAACTGCCAAGGACCCAATGTTTTCTAGATCTGGGTTGCACGACAAGGAAAAGAAACCATCCTACATGGTGAAGGAGGGTTGGGAATTGGACTTCTTCAAGAGAGACCTCACAAATGGAAGGGAGGAAAATGAAACTTGAACCCATTGTGGTCAAGAAATAAAAGATGGGTCCCTGGTTGACAGATACTTTGGCAAAGGGAGGTGGATGGAAGAGGTTATCAGGTGATATGCAGCTATGGATCTGATACATGGCTTTATTTGTCACTGTGACAAATTCAGAAAAAGCTGCATTCTCCACTGAGTTGTACTGGTGTGAACTACCCAGAATATGTAGTCTAGGTGTGGAGAGTTAATTATAACCAGGTTGATTTGAGAGCACACAGGATTTATATTGGTATACAGAATTTATGTTGGTATATGGGATATGTATTGACATACAAGAGTCACATTATTATAGGTTTTCAAATAGGGAGTTCTGCTTGAGGAGACATGGGAGAAAGAGATGGAAAGTTTAAAATGAAATTATGGGCCAAAATACAGACTTTCACAGAAAATGATAATAGATAGTAAGGTTTAAATTAGTAAGAAGAAAAGTAAAAACAAAAAGTGGAGCAAAGAACAAGGGCAAGGATGTTGGGATCCATGTGTACGCACATGCATATGCACATGGGAGAGGAGATATTTTGGATATTTTATAGGAAAGCTGTGCCTTGAACCTTGCATTATCCTGTCACCACTAAGGAGGAGTAAAGCACAATGTTTGTCCCTTCACTTCCTGTTCTGGTGAGAAAGAGACTCCTGTGTTTGGCTACTTTTCTCATCAGTATAACAAACTGGCTGAGAGAGACAACCTTAGGAAGGAAGGGCTTCTTTTGGCTTACAGCGTCAGTCTCTTGTGGCAGAGAGGGCATGGTGGACTAGTTGACATGGCAGAGAGATAGAAATGGAGAGAGAATGCCAGCGCTCATCTGTGTTTCCTTCACTCCCTCTTTAATTCCATCTGGGGACTATTCCAGTCTTGGCAGTGTGGATGGTGACGCCCATAGTCAGGGTGGTTCTTATCCCCCTCAGCTAATCTTTTCTGGAAATACCCTCACAGACAATCTCAGATGTATGCCTCACTAGCTTTCTAGATGGTTCTAAATTCAGTCAAGTTGATGATGAATATTTAAGATCAGAGCCAGAGCTCCCTTCAGGGGCTAATGTGTGTTTGCTCTAGGTGGTAGTCCTCATGCTAGTGCCTGCGAACCTGGTGTAGCTTGGATAGAGAGAAGCTTAGCCTATAGAGAGCTCCACCTTGGGAGTCTCAGCACTTATGGCATTAGGAAAAGAAATGTGTGGGAATGCCCCATGTCTCGGATATGGAGACAGAGAACTGGTTTGTAATTATTACAAGTAATAACCAAAGAAATGCTCTGAAGTGTGAATAAATTGTTATGGTGTGAATCTGAGAGTGGTTCGGGAGAAGTAGAGGTTTTACAGCAATCAGTTAAAGAAGAGACACCACTCAGGTCATGGGAATGCCAGACAGACAGGAATAATTTTATTATTCCTTAGATGCCTATTTGTTTTTTGTAGAGAAACAGGAAGTGTGTGAATCCAAATGGGAGGGCAGGTAGGAGACTCTGGGAGGAGTTGGGGTAGGGGAAACTGTAATCAGAATACACTGCATGAAAAAAATCTATTTTCGCTAAAAGAAAGAAAGAGTACTCTCAATACAAAGAGCATGTGGCAGGTTCAGAATGTGGTAACTGTGTGTGGTGTTCATGCCTTCTCATGTTTATCTTGAGAATTTGGTATGCAGCCTCATGGCTGTCAATTTGTCCCATTTTTCTCTAAAGTCCCGTGCCTTTAATAATAATAATACATTTGAAGCTTGTATTACTTGTGAAATTTTTAAAATTTAATGTTTAGAATTTGTTATCATTTTTTACTGTATGTGTGCATGTGGGCACATGCACATAAGCCATTTCAAAACAGACAATGGTTATGACTGCCTCTAACTTTCCATCTCTCTTTCTTTTGGTATAAGACTTTTGTTCTTTCTGGGCAGGCAAGCATTTTGAAAAATGATTAAAATTCTCATGCAAAAAGTTCTATAGGTAAAGCAAAATCAATATGAGTAATTACAAAATATTCTTTGTGTGTGTCTTTTTGTTTGTGTTTGCAGTACATGTACGGTTATTGGGTAGCTGGCAACCACAAGCTGTTGTTGCTCAGACCTTTTCATTTGAGACATTGGTTTTCAGTGATGAGGAACTTGTCAAGTAAACTGGACTGGCTGGCCAGTGAACTCCAGGGCTGCTTGCTTCTGCCCTCTGTGCTGAGGCTACAAGTGCACACCATCATGCTGAGCATCTGCTGTGATTCTATGGAGCTAACTTAGGTCCTGATGCTGTATGACAAGTACTTTATAGATGGAGCTACCTCTCCTTCTGAAAATATTATTTGAGGATTGACCAGATGGCTCCGTTAGTGAGAGCACTTGTCACCAAACCAGATGACTTGAGTTTGATTCATGGAATCCACATGATGGAAAGAGAAAATTAACTCCAGTAGGTTGCCCTCTAACCTCAATACCCTGACTTTGACATGCATGAGTATACATATGTAGAAACACAATTTAACTTTCTTTAAAAAATAAAAAAGAAATATTACGGTGTTGGAGATATGGCTCAAAGATATGCTCCTTTAGAGTACCTGAGTTTGATTCCCATTGTCCACATTAGGCAGCTTACAATCATCTCTGATTCCAGCAACAAGAGGACCTGCGGCCTAACACATGCGGCCTTAGGGACAGGCACTCATATGCAAATACTGGTAAATAGTACCCCCCATATACGTCATAATCTTAAAAGTTAAAAAATAAAACAATACCCTAATATATACTTTAAAATATTATTCTTTGGGCTCTGTAGCATTCCTTTATCAATTTAATATCAAGATGAATTGAATTTGGATGCATCTCATGAAACCTACCTAGCACATAAGGCTTATGGACAGACACCTTACACACACTTGAACACAACCACTACTTCCTCAGTCAGGAAAGGAGGGGGAGTAAAATCTGAAAACACTGTGAAGAAAATGGTAGCATCAAATGTCTTGGTGCATCTCTTCGGCTTCTGCAGAAGAAAGACTTTGTAACCATGTGAAGGCTGCTTGTCACTCAGCTTGTGGATTGAGAGTTGAACTAGCAACAATCAGAACAGCATACCCTGCTTTTCCTTAGTGCCCATTTCCCTGCAAAAGCAAATTTTTTTATTGGACTGCAGTTGAAAGCATAATTAGATGTTACAGAGACTCTCAGAACTTTAAACCATTCTTTTTTCCCTTTTTAATGTGTCAACACAAACAAGTCTAATGTTTCATTTTGCCAGTTCCAGATGTCCATTGTGAATATAAGTGATGAGCCAGTGGAGCCTGGGCTTCTAGACAAGCAACACTGGGAGTGAAAATGAATCGCACATCCTGCAGGTGCCTCTGCTGTGGGAATCTTTTCACTCTGAGGACATTTAATAGAGAGGCAGCTGGTCAAAGAAAGCCTTTAGGCTATTTCAAAGTTTCTATACAAAGCAAAACAAAGCACTTCAAAAAAAAGTTTGCTTGAAAGTGAATTTTAGAAAATATGGTTATATACACTCATTTTTATTTAAATAATCTAGTCCTTTTGTCATGGTTCAAAAATACTACTTTTAAGATTTAGTTAAAGTATACTATTTGGAGTTGTGATGGACAGAACTTTCTATCTGGCACTGAACTTGTATTTGAGTTAACAATAAAAATACAATGATTCTTCTTTCTTGTCAGTCATCACTGCACACAACCTGATTATTTTGGAATTATCAAGCTCTTTTCTAGCTTAGTATTTGTGCCACAGGCTTTCAAAGGGTACCTAATGAGAGTCATATATGGAGAAGACATTGGTGTCTGACTGGGGAGAGAACTTTCCATGTTCATACTTAGCATTTGAATTACATCTCACCATCTAATTTTCTCAATCAAGATTTTGGAGCCTCTATTGCTGAGTCTAAATTGTCTATAGAAGTACTTATAGCTGCAGAATGCAGAATCAGAGAAAAGAATCCTTGGAGAGTCCTCCCTCTCCTTTTCCTCAGATGCCCTGCACCATTAAAGTGCCTGTGTCTGCCCACTTGGCCCTATGATGACTCAACTGGATTCCTCCTCTTCAAATATCATGCATTCTAAAGTAATTTTCCTTTCCAACTTTCCGTTAGCATGCTGATTCTTTTAGTACAGCTGACCACAGCAAGAGGAAAGCAAACAGATGGAGTTAATTCACGCTAAGATGAAAAAGTCTGCTAGCCTCCATGGGGTACTTGCTTCATGAAAGACATTGGTAGGGAGGCTAAATTTATCTCTAATTTTTCAGAACCTAGGAAATGAAAATTGTTAATTGCAGGAAAATTATTTGTACTTTTATTTATATTTTATCCATATTTGTTGAGAAAATAAGTACGAAAATACATATACAAATTAACTTTAGGTTCATCAGAGAGAAGGTAGACTGAACTATTATTGAATGATTAATACAACTAAAGAGAAAAATTTTAATTAGAGATTTGTCGTTCTTTGAATTCACCAACAAGAGTGACTGATACTAAGAAATCTATTTTATATTAAACAATTGATTTATCTAATAAAGCTGGAAAACTTCCCTAAGATAATTTTTTCACTCATTATTTCATTTTCAGGTAGTTCCATCTACAGAGAAGGAGTATACTGGTCACACAGGCTTGAGGTCAGAACTTAAAATAGTGAGTGTGATGTATAGTATGTGTATGTGTGTATGTGCACATTGTTGGACTTTCTTTTTGTGACTGCCAGCTCTAAAATACTGACACTGAGACTTTTTATTAATTATAAAGGATTGGCCTTAGCTTAGGCTTGAACCATTAGCTTACATAACTTAAATTATCCCATTTCTATTTATCTACATTCTGCCATATAGCTCATTACTTCTCCTCCATCTGTATGTTTGACTCCCTCCTTATCTCTCTGGCTAATTCAGATTCTTCTTGAGTTCCTCTCTCTCTACAGAAGTCCTACCTATTCGCTTGACTACCTATTGGTCATTCAGCACTTTATTAAACAAGTTAGATGGTGTCTTGGCCAAGATATATCTTCACAGTGTATAAAAAGATTATCCCAGAATGCTACCCCTCTTTAGTCTAAATAAAAGGAAAGGTTTTAACTCTAGCATAGTGGTGCGGGAGAAATTTTCTGTATTCTGTCAATCATGTTTTAAATAAATGCTGATTGGCCAGGCACGAAGTATAGGCGGGAAAACCAGACAGGAAGTAGAAATGATGCAATGAGAACAGGAGAATTCTGGGAAGGAGGAAGTTGATTCCTCCCAGTCCTGCGCAGTCCACCGAGGAAGCAGGATGTGACCTGCCAGCTGAAAAAGGTACCAAGCCATATGGCAAAAATAGATCAGAATAATGGGTTAATATAAGCTATAAGAGCTAATANTCTTTGGGGCTTGCCAGCTGTGGGGTACTGGGTGAGACAGAAACCCCAACAAGCAGTCCCTCATGTTACAGCATAGTAAGACTATATACAATAAGAACAGTTATTAGGTAAAAGGTACATTCACAGTGTCCAGTACATTTGTATTTGGAAAATTTGGAGAAAATGCTCTATTATCTATTCTACTTTGGTGAGTCCAAAGTTTTATGCCCAAATATTTTCCATCATTACTTGTTTTATCAGCCTAAAACTATCCACTTAGACCTATAAACATCTTCTTGATAAATAACTTAGCTTTTATGTCTTTCAGCTCTATAAACTTTGAATCACTTTTGTAAGTTTCATTTCTGAATTTGTTAACAAAGAAAATGATATAAGTATATAGTCTTCAACCCTGTCAGAGATGTGAGAAGGATAAAATATTACCTTAGTAAAAAGGAAGTGTAGAACAAACAACTTCCAAAACCATATATATCATAGAGACATCTGGTTATCTAGACAGGCACACAAGGCTCCTCTGCAATGTTGTGGCATTCATCTTTGGCCTAGAGGCCTAGAATATCTGATAGACTTTTCTGTGAAGCAGGAACTTTAAAGAACTGTCCTACCTTGTCAAAGTTCAGTAGTCGCCTTCTTTTGTATCCTGCTTGTCCAGTTTGGACAGCATATTGTCAGCAGTCAAGGCAAGGGCAATTTTTTTGGCCTAGGGCTAACTTTGCCTCAAATGAAAGCAAAGTCCATATGGAAATTCTTTGATACCTATCATCTTCGCTGAAGTATATTAGTGCTGCCAGGAGCAGACATATCTCAATGGCATGAAAAGCCTTATGTTATTAAAACATCCTAAATGCCATATTCTGTAGATCTTTGAAATGTTTAAAGATCATCTATCTATATAAAATTTATCTCTGTTTGACCTTAAGAACATGCCTAGCATTACTGTAAGTTTGATTGTTATCGATGACTACTCTGTATTTCTTAGTATTCACAAATAGTTTATAATAGTAGCTTTAAAGGACTAGCACTTTACATTATATTTTTAAATAAGCTGTATAGGTACAATACTTTAAACAAGAGTAGAAACATATATACAGTATGTTCTAACAAAAA
>LOJH01015271.1:4452-23545 GCA_001685095.1 Ellobius talpinus | reverse complement strand
TTGTAATTATTTCGGGGTATAAGCTAGCCGTGTGGGAGCCGGGCAGGACTAAAAACAGGCCCGTGCTCCTATCACTACACTTCCCTCTTTTTTTCCCACGCCTGAAGTAATATGCCCTCATCCACAGGCTTAAGTAAGCTCCCAGCTTTCATAGCACAGCTTGGAGTCAAGAAGGAAAGAGTCCAGCAAATGCACTCAGCAGCTGCTTCCCTGGAAACCTCTAAAGAGTCCCTTGCTGATTTGTACCTAGTCCTTAAATTCCCCTTGTAAGACTCAGTAACCTGGTGGTTAGTCTACTTGCGGATGTTGACTGACAGTCTGTGTAGAAATTTCTAGACCACTTGGCTGTGGATCTTAATCCATAGGAGATATCTACTCCTACCACTTATAAAAGAGAAGGATCTACTCATTGTGAGTTTCTAGAAGTTTCTATGGGGTCAGGGTCTGCCAGGATCTGTCTCATAAGGAAAAGGAAATATCTAGCCCTTCTGTATTGTAAGCTTTTATGGTCATCTGCTCTATGACAACCTTTAAGGCTGCCATCAGGAGCCTGCAGTCAGGTGAGTAAACAAATAAGTGTGGTCTGGATGGGAAAGACTAAAACTGATCTAAAGAAGAAGGAAACAAGATTTAAAAAAATAAAAGGGATTTAGCCTCAGAGACTCTGTGTATTTTCTTAGCATTGTTTTTGTGTGGAGAATCATAAAGATCTGATATTATGTTATACTAAGCAAGTACAGGTGTAGATATCTAAAAGCAACCAATCTTGTGCGTGATGCTCCCAGAAAGGATGACAGTGGATCAGGCAATGAATTGTGAATGTTTCCATAGTCTTTTGACATGTACCCTCTCCTAAAGCATGTCTCTTGAGCTTCTCATTCTTAAATTTTTAGCAATATTCCACTAACTTTTTGAGTACTCTTGTGGTAACTACCTTCGTTAGGGTCTCTATTATTGTGATAAAACACCATGACCAAAATGCAGCTTGGGAAGAAAGGGTTTATTATATTTATATTTTCACAGCAACGTTTATCACTGAAGGAAGTCAGGACAGAAACTCAAGGAAGGGACCTGGAAGCAGGAGCTAACACAGAAGCCATGGGCCAGTGTTGCTTATTAGCTTGCTCCTCATGACTTCCTCAACCTGCCTTTTTATTGCACCTGCCAAGGGGTAACATCCTTTACAGTGGGTTGGGTCATCCCACATCAATCATCAATCAAGAAAATATACCACAGGCTTGCCTACAGGCTAATACGGTGGGGGAATTTTCTCAATTGAGATTACTTCTTTCAAAATGACTATATTTTGCATCAAAATGACATAAAACTAACCAGTACTTTAACTGTGGTGGTTTGAATAAAAATGGTACCCATAGATGCATAGGGAATGGCATTATTGGGGGTGTGGCCTTGTTGGAGTAGGTGTGCCCTTGTTAGAGGAAGTGTCCCACAGAGTGGGCTTTGAGGTTTCACAAGCTCAAACAAAGCCCAGTGGCTCACTCTCTCTTCCTGCTTCCTGCCAATCTGGATGTAGGACTCTTGGCTACCTTCTCCAGCACCACGTCTGCTTGCCTATCACCATGCTTCCCACCATGGCAATAATGGACTAAACCTCTGAACTGTAAGCCAGTCCCAATTAAATGTTTCATTATAAAAGTTGCCATGGTCATGTTGTCTCTTCACAGCAATAGAAACCCTAACTAAAACAGTTACTAAAAAGTTCACACACCCACACACATTGCACTTAAACACTGCCTGACTCCCACTAAGAGTGGTGCCAGATATTATTTATTACTTATTGTAACCCTTAGCAATTATCCTAGTTAGACCCAAGATCTTAGCATGACTCTTTCCCAGGTCCTAACTCCAGCTTTCTATGCTCTCTTCTGTGGGTTTTTCTAGTACCATCTCTTTAAATTAAGCTGACCTACTGATAGTTTATGCAAACAGAACCCAATGAGACAAAGCTTTAGATAGAAGCCTGGAGCTTCGGCATTGCTCAGGGAACCAGAAGAAGACAGACGGTATAGTCTGTTAGGATAGCAAGTTGTATGCAGAGTATAGGAAAATAATGGAGCAAGTGCAGCTTTCTAGGCTGGGAATAGCAGGGTTCCTGACATCTCTTATGTTCACAGGGACAAAAAGGAGTAGTTGCAAGAACACAGAGAACATGACAGTTCTCTGAGAGTTGGAGACCTGGGTTGAGGGATGAGGATAGACTTCTCACTATGATTTGAAGGGAGGAACCAAAATATTTAAGCTTTTAACATCCCTCTTCCCTCTACTGCATCCCCACCCCTGTAACGGGTGCACTCATTCAGAATCTGAAGCATAAAGAATCTGTGTTTTTCCCACATCAACTGCCTCCCTAAACACAGAACAGGATGAACAGTGGTAAAACTCAGCTTTCAGAATCCAAGTAGCTACTCTTTGTCTTAGTCCACATGGATGGCTATAGCAGGATACGATAGTCAGGGTGCCTAAACAGCAGGCATTCATTTTATATGATTCTGGAAGGCAGAAGTCTAGTATCAGAGGGAGAGAGGAAAAGTAGGGGGAGGAGAGAAAGGAGAAGAAAGAGAGGAAGGAGATCTTATGTTCCTCACAAACACACTAAAACATCATGAAGGCCTCTACCTATCCAGTCAGATAAATTCCCAAAGACTCCATCTTCAAATCTCATCCCATTATAGATGAGAGTTTCATGAAAGTATATGTATGCTCACCCATGTGGACCCATGCAGAGGCCAGAGGTGGACATCACAATGCATTCTTCCATCAATTCTCCACATTGAATTTGAGGTAGGACTCGTCACTTTGGCTAAGCTAGCTGACCAGTGAGCTCCAGGACCTACCTATCTCCATCTCCCAGTGCTGGGTTGTAGACCGGTGTTGCTGCTCTCAGCTTTAATGAGGCTGCTGGGGCTGCCAACACCAGTCAGCCCTCAGGCTTGCATAGCAAGGGCTTCACTCGCTGGGCCACAGCCCTGGCCCATTTTACCCTCTTGGCATCTATTTTTCCCATTTTCTTTTCTGGTTACTCATGGCCCCAAGCTCTCTGGTTTCTCTCTATTCTAGTGTTAATCTTGATCTGTCGACCTGATTATAGACAGCTTTCTGTTCTTGGTAATGTCATTTTCTGTGACATCTGCTCCAGTCCACCCTTTACATTTTGCCATTGTCCCACTGAGCACTCAAAGCAGCCCATAAGCCCATGGTCTGGTTACTCTCTTCTGTAGCTGCCAGGGTTAGTCTGCAGCCATGGTGTTCCTCTTCTGTCCATTTGATATGCATTTCAGTTTGTTCAGTGGGCACTAGATACTGACTTCCCACATGATTCCTGAGATACCAGGATCCTCAGCTTTTATGCCCTCTACTATTTGAGAGGGAAACTCCCAAAACCTTGACCCTCCCCCACATCAGGGACAGATGCTATAGCCTCAAGATCCAGAAACACGGTCTTCTGCGCATGGCCTTGATTTGTATTTACTGTCAGAGAGACTTCTCCCTGATCTCACCAGATCTTCAAAACAACACTTGGAGATGTTATTTTTGCTCCAGATTAGCAGAGTGGCTCTCTATAGAGTGAGGTGATTTGCCAAATAACACACAGTTGGTAACTGTGGTAACCAGGCATCCGGCTACCTTTTTATGTAGATTATCTCATCAAAATTGAAGTTCCATGACAACAGGGAGTTTTGTATGTTTTGTTCATTATAATTTATTCATTTAAAAAAATCATGTGTTTTAACATAGATAGAAGACTATGAAAAAAAGAGAGGTGTTGGGAAGTTAGGGGCTGGGGCACAGAGGGAGAAAGGTCACACGGGACCTTGAAGTAGAAAACAGGATATTGGCAGCGGAAGGGCATAAGGGAGGGGAAGAAGGATAAGAAGTAAATGACAGAGTACCCCAAAAAGTGTTTTTAAGAAACACTGTAATGAAACATAATTCTTTGTAAGCTAATAAAAATCTTAAAATAAAATAAATGTTAAGGAAAGTGTCTGTCACAGCAGAAGTTCAGAGCAAATGTGGACTAACCAGAGCCGTCCCATCTTAACTCCACAGATGATAAAGCTTAGGAGGTTGAGAACTTTAGCCACTAACCTCCCCTATTCCATGTGTCCTTTGTTGTGAGCCCAAGTCTAAACCAGCACCGGGCTAGGAGGCCTGAGCTAGACTGCAAAACATTTGTGTAAACGCTGAGGGGGAGTTTCTAGAACTTCTTATAGTGATCTGGCATTACTGTGATTTCCCACTCTGTGACCAGCGACTGGTTAGGATTTCCGATACTCAGAGAACTGAGTCGTTAGGGATGAAAAGTATGTAGTGTCGCCAGTCTTCATTTGGTTGTGAAGGGGCCAAGAACCCAGGAGTCAGTACAGCACCACTCCATCTTTGCAACTCATTAACACTGGGCTCCCTGCCAAGAATAGGGTGAGTGTTGGCCTCCCTTTCCTGGTTCCTCATTGCATTCATACACATCTATAGTGCAATCTCCCCATGCTTGGCAGTGGGTACAGGGTTCAGGATGAATATGGTGAACTCTTGAAAGCATTTATGTATAGCTCATGTATCTGGGGGCTTATGGAAAAGTCCCTTGGATGAACACTGAGCTGAAGAAGCAACTGAAGCTGTCCCTGGAAAGCTGAAATCCCTTTCCTCTCAGGAGGATGGGACAACAGCCCCGAGGTGAAGACACCAAAGAGGCAGGACATGAGCTAAGGCTCAAAGGTAAACCAGTCTTTGTTAATGGGGGACAATATGGTGACCCTGTGACAGCATTTACATCTGCAATGCAAAGATTCAGACATTCTCCCAAAACATGGCTAATGTGTATCTGGGACTGTGATTAAAAGGATGTCTACCTGGACAATCCTTGGAAAAGAAAAGGAATAATCAGGCCAAAGACAATACTTGATCAAAGCATTGGACCAGCCACAAAGAGCCATGGTCTGGAATCAGCAGAGAATGGGTTCACTCCTAAGCTAGCAGTGTGCTTACTCCATCGCGAGAACTCGACTTCTCTAATAGGCAGATTCCTTCCCTCTAAAATGAAGCAGGTTCTCACTTTCTAGTGGCTTGGTAGGAACCCAGGCTACAGATTCAACTGAGGAATTTGGCTACAGTGTTCAGTAAATAGTTGTAGCTGCTGCTTTTCTTTCATTAGAAATATAAGACACAAGACCAGGCAGGAAGGCCTGAAGCTTCAGACTAAGCCTTGTCAAGTACATCAGACTAAGTTTGAATCTTGGCTCTGCTGCTCGTGGACACATAGCAGGTGTTATGCAAATGTTTATTCAAAGTTAAATAGTAGATTTGATCTAAGCAAGTAATGAGAATCTAAGTTCATTTTTAGAGCTATATTGTGAGTGAGGCATTTTGCGGCTCACCAGAGACACCCAATGAATGGGGCTGGAGGAGACTCTGACTTGATTGATCCCTCTGGAACCGGAGAGGGATTGCTGACACAAGGAGGCAATGCCTGTGTCCAGTCATTAGCATGACAAAAAGGAACCCACCTTTCAAAGATCACAGACACCTGTCAGAGTAGCACTACATGGTCCCAGCTCTCCTGCGTTTGTTACATTGCCTGTCTCTCTATTGTCTTTTTGTCCAATTGCAGTGCAGCCTCATGAAACCGGAATTGTCTGTTTACTCCAGCCCTCCACCATCTCCTCATGGCCTCACATTGGAACTTACTTTGTTCTTAATAAATAAGTAAATGAGTGAAGGAACATTCTAGATCTCCTCGCAAGTTTTTCTATGTGGAGTTGTATAATAACATTTGCTAGTACATATTAGTCATTTTGATGGCTCTAAGCACTGATCTACAGATTTTCAGAGTATGATATTATTTTAATCATTAAAATAATATATAACCAATGAACTAATTCATCAAAAAATTGTGTTTAGAAACTCAATGTTCAGCCCTAAAAAGAGGCTGCAGGGAGAAGGCAGTGCTGTGTCTGCTTCAGGGCTCCTGCATCTGTATTTTATAACAGTCTCCTCCCTGCTTTCTCTCCTGCTAAGATTTGATTTAGTCTTATGAAATTCAATCAGGCCTCCTCTGCCAAGAAGCCTCCCATGATTACCCAGAAGCTGGGCATTTGTTTCCTCATTCTCCTTTGGAAGGTCTACACTAATACAGAATGGACATTTCTAAAAATGACCCTCAAAAGCACACAGCCTAAGCCTTGGACCCTATGACTATGGTAAGAGCTTATACCCAAGACTGTTAGGTGAAAGGCATGAGTGAGCTTGAGAAAAGAAGATCAGAGTGGGCTGGATCAAATCAGATGGGCCCTTGACACCACCCCTATTGCTGTAATCCCAACACTCGGGAGGCTAAGATAGGAGGCCCCAGAGTCAAAGGCCAGTCTGAGCTATAAAACAAGATCCTATCCCAATAAATTAAATGATTGAAGGAAAATGAATGTTCTTTTGCAAGTCAGTGGAAGAACACAGGAGTAAATCAAAGCATGAGAAGAAAGGACCTGGCCCTCTGTGGCCAGTTATGGCCCACTGTGGCCAGCTCTAGCCGGCTTTGGCCAGAGGGAGAGGCATTATGTGGGAAGGAGTCCAGATGACTAGGGATATTGTGTAGCTCCTTACTTGAAAGCCAGGACAGGGAAAAGGAATTGGATATTGGATGTAAAGTCTTCTCTAAGCCTACAGGGAAGAACGCAGTCCAATGGATGCCTTGCTTCTGGGCTGATGAGTCCCTGAGAAAAGACCTCACCCAACAGGGAACTGTGTGGACTTACCA
Organism: Ellobius talpinus; assembly: GCA_001685095.1. Classification (NCBI taxonomy): domain Eukaryota; kingdom Metazoa; phylum Chordata; class Mammalia; order Rodentia; family Cricetidae; genus Ellobius; species Ellobius talpinus. The sequence continues at coordinate 16,776 of LOJH01015271.1, read as the reverse complement.
TATGCTCATGGGCAAATGTCATTTTAAGATGCCAAGTCTGTGATGCTGTATTGCCCAACAGAAAGATGGCAACCTTGCTCACACACCTTAGTTTTCTATACCCCTGTCCTATCTGCCAGCTCTGCAGAGTGAGGCATTGTCTCTTCATCTGTCCCAGGATGCTTGCAGATGGAAAGTGCCCATAAATATTTGCTCTTGAGCCTAGAGAAACTTAAGCAAAGTTAAAGGAACTAACTGGACACACATAGAAAGAACCATCTCAAGCAATTCCCTGACCTAATTCTAGGCTGTGTACTCAGGCCAAATCTGCTCCAAAGAAATCAGAGTGGGATGAAATCTTCACAAAGCCATTTATCTTATTCTATAGTCAATGAAATACTTCTCCCGCCCCATGTTTTGTTCTTCCTAATACTAGTGGAGCTGAGTGAAGTGCACCATCTTGCTCCCTCCCTACACCTTAAAAATAGTAATTGGTTGATGATGCTAAGGATATGCCCTTCTCAATTTCCTGTGAACTCCTCTGACCTACCTGAACCCACACCAGTTTTCATGGCTCCCAAACCTTCTTTACTTGCAAATGTGTCGCCTTACAATGGCCTACTCTCAAGTGATGAGAGAATTGTCCTGCTATGACTGTGCTATTGCCATGGAAAGGTGCCAAATGTCTGTTGGCTGCAGAGAGAATTACAGTCAGCACATCAGAAAGGGACAGAGATTTACAGTGTGTGCTTGGATTAGCTAAATTTTCATTTTCTCTGTCTTTCGGGTCTTAAATTTTGAGATGAGTTAAGATATGGATTCTCTAGCAAGGAATAAGAGCCTGGGACCATGAATCAGGCCAATGCTAGAAGGCAGTGAAAGGAATAGAGTGGAGATTTGGGATTCAGAACCTGGCTACAGGCCTAGTTAACTGTGTTTTTCACCTTAGGCTATATTTGCTTTGTGAACTTGGCAATCAGCATACAAGATCTGGTATCTGAGATGCTATAGGATAATGTTACTGTATACTGCATAGATTTGTCACTCATATTGGTTTAATAAAATATTGATTGGCCGGTGACCGGGCAGGAAGTGTAGGTGAAATGACCAGACTAGGAGAAATCTGGGAAGAGGAAAGGTTCAGTCTGCAGTCACCACCCAGATGCAGAGAAAGCAAGATGAAAATGCTGCACTGAGAAAAAGTAACAATTCACATGCTTAAACATAGATAATAATTATGGGTTAATTTATGTCCTAAGCATTAGTTAATAATAAGCCTGAGCCAATAGGTCAAACTGTTTATAATTAATATAAGTCTCTGTGTGTTTTGTTGGGACAGAACTGGGCAGGACAGAAACCTCTGTCTACACTGAGATTCTATGCAACTGAGTATGTCACAGAGGTCAGGAACATGGTCTGGGGTTGGGTCACAGTCTCTTGGGGTTATTTCACAAGGCTTCCCATGTTTTCTTAGAGCAAGCCAGTTAGTAGACTTGAAGGAGAACCATCCAGGCTTCTCAGTCATGGTCAGAGGCTGCACGTCTGTGGGTTGCCACTCAAGATGCAGCCTCAGCAAAGGCACAAAAAGTGATGTCCTGAAGAACCCTCCTCAGCTGAGGAGGGTTATAAAGTGTTGCAGTGAGCCATGATTTCTGAGATCCATGAACAGAAGTACACAAGAACAATCAAACTTGGGAACTCAAACAATCAGTTACTCCTTCTCTCTGCTGCTCTCTGGAAAACCATGTGTGTCTTTATCCCCTTTTTATATCAGGAGAAAAGTATGTCTGCTTTTGAATCTTCCATCTTACATTTTCAATCACTTGATAGGTTTCCATTATAAAATTCTGCATGCTCATAATAGCTTCAGTTCCCATCTGGCAGGCAGGCTAGTTCCAGCTTCACAGAGGTGACCCCTCCTTTGCATAACCTCATCCCTTAGGTAATAACACTTCCTCTCTATATTAAGAACTGATACCAACTGCCTGGTTTCAGTGGCCTCTCGGTCACCTCATTGTCTCCCTTGTTGAAGCTTCTATTACCAATGGAGAAAATTCTCTGATATTAAATGTTCTCTGATTTATATGCTGAGAATTACATAGTTCTGGTTTCTAGTCTAGCTCTACTAATACGTCTTCCTTCCCTGTGGTGGTTTGAATGACATATTTCCCATAGTTTCAAGCATTTGATCATTTGATCCCCAGTTGGTATGCTGTTTAGGAAGGTTTAAGAGGCATGGTCTTAAAAAAAAAGACATGGTCTTGCAGGAGGAAGTGTGTTGCTAGAGGTGGGCTTTGAGAGTGTAAAGACTTCCTCCATTTCGAGTTGCCTCTCTGTTTCATGCTTGTGATTTAACATAAGAGCTCTCAGATTCCTGTTCTTGACATCATGTGTTTTTTTCTAAGATCATGGGCTCTAACCCTCTGGAACCACAGGCCCAAATAAACTTTTCCTTTTATAAGTTTCCTTGGTCACAATGTTTCATCACAGCAACAGGAAGGTGGATAATAAATGCCCCTGCTCAGAATGGCAGTGTACTGATGAGCCATTTCATACACAACATTGGTTTTTTTCCCATTGTTACTATTTAATGGCAGATTAAAATTATAATCCCCCAAAATTTTTAGAAGAATTACAACTTTCTCCAGCCCAGATGCTCAAGCATGCCTCTTTGCCTGTCCCCCTTTTAGAATTCTGCATATTTTTTTTTTATATTCAGGTAAATCGTCAGGAAGATGTCTGATAAAATTCACTTTTCTGAGAAATGGCTCTGCTCTGTTTCCGGCAGCCACCATCATGCTGCACATCCTCACCAACAGTGCGTCAATGACAAATTCTCTACTGTCCATCAAATGTGTAGCATGCATTCTACTGGCTAACAGTGGTAGTTTCAAGAATGGCCCGCATAGGCTCATATATTTGGATGCTTGGTCCTCAGCTGGTAGAACTGTTCTGGAAGGATTACAAGGTGTGATCTTGTTGGAGGAGCTATGTCACGGGGGGGGAGGCTCTGAGGTTTCAAACGACTCACACCATTCCCAGAATGCCTCTCTGCTTGCTGTCTGTGGTTCTTGAGGTGTGAGCTCTCCGCTGCTGCTCCAGCCAACATGTGTGCTACTTGCCACTGTGCAAGCCCACGATGATTGGCTCTTAACCTTCTGAACAGCAATCCCAGTTAAAGACTTTATTTTATAAGTTGTTTGGGTCACGATGTTTTACCACAGTAAAGTATTGGTTTAAATTTCCAATAGCACTGACAGACAAAGTGCTACTGGAAATTTAAACCAATAAAAAGTTTACTTTTCCAAATTGTAGAGATTTCTATTTTGGAGTCCCAACATGTCACTTACCATGACGCCCTTTTACATTGCCTACCAAGAAACTCAGAGCTAATCCCAATTATCAGTCATAGTAACCATATCATCCTATGTAGGTAACATTATTTTTGCCTCTGCATTTACCCACAGATATTGTTTAATTGTATTTTAACAGCCTTGTGTTACAGCTATTTTGAGTGTGAATCTCTCAGATGTTTCCATTGGTAGATTGGGTGTCCATTGTATATAAAATACATAATTCTCTTTGTAGAGGACCCTAGTTTCCAGGTATATGTTAGAATTCCAGTAAAGAACTGAGTTATCAAGTTATTGTCAAAAGCAAATGGCAATGTAGATCATAATATATAATATACAATCTCATACAATTGCCAATCTCTTCATAACAATTGCTTGTACAACAACCTCTGGCCTCAGCTCATTGAGAATTTCCTCATCATAATAAAATAAAAGCCTTGTTTCTTGGTACTTCTGAAGTCATCTCGATTGCCTCTCGAGAAGACTAATTGTCTCACTTTGTCCAACAGAGTACTCGCAATTGGACCCCCATGAGGCCCGCCTCAGGAGAGTGAGTGGGATTGGAATCTCCCTCATCAGTCTTGGGAAAGCATCCATTTTCTGGCCTCTTAATATTCAACCCAGGGAAAAACTCAATTCAAAGGGCTTTGTTTTTCTAACTGAGCATCTCTGTTCTCAGGCACCTGCCTCTTAGTTGATCACTTCTAAAACGTGAAAACGAGGCAGCTTAGCATCCCATGAAGAGAAGGGATGTGGCCAACTGCTGGGTGCCATGCCTATGCATGCTGGGGCCTCTGGCAGAATTCGGCTGCTTCAGCCTGAGCCTCATTAGGAAAACAGTCTTCCACATGTTCCCTGGCCAAAGTGAGGCTGGGGGAACAGCTGGAATAATCAGAGTGGGAGGCAGGCACAGCAGCTGCCAGCGCAGGCACCCCCTTGCCGCTATGCTAGGGCCACTACAGATGTCATGATTAGCCTGGCCTCACTCCTCCTGAGCCCCGACACAACCTCCAAATCATTCTCCACCTGCAGGCCAGGCAGCCACCCATGGTGGGCTTGGCATGTGAAAGCTAGAGACACAGGGTCCGCTCCTTGTACTGAGCTATCTGATACCTGGGAAGAAAGCCTAGGCCTCTGGGGTCCCCTCAGAAAACAGGGCAGACTGGGAACTCTGCACGTCAACCAGGACTCCGGCTTACCCAAGACGATTTCTCCTGGGGGGGGCCTGAATGCCCTTGGGATGTTTTCACTCTGTAAAATCAGAGCTACTGCTTCTTCAGATATTATTTCTGCCCTCATTTTTCCTGGTTATGCATCAGCCACCTCCACTGGGTGACTCCGGAGGATTAAGCCAGGGCTCCTTCGTCTTGAAGAATATCTGCCTTCCATATCTCCATAGGATGATGAGACTGTCATTGATGTAAATTAGCATAGTATGGGAATGAGCACCATCGTCTATAGAGCCACAAATATACTAAATCTACTAAGCTATGATCTGCCACTTTCTATTTAGGAGACTTGTGAAAAATCTCAAAATTCTTAGGACCTCAGACTTGAGGATGATGGTGATAATAGCGATGACATCATACTGAGTTCATAAGGGCACTCTAAACATCAAGCTGATGGTGTATGTTTAGGGCTTATCACAGCTATGTGAAAGTACTTCGTGGCTCTAGCTGCTATGATTATTTTGATAACTGGCTTCCAGCAAACATGTTTCAAATTCTAGGTTCTTTTAGTTGAATTTCTCTTTAATCTCCTCTGTTAATTTACTCTGAGGATGAAATTAAAGGGTGAAGTTCTGTTGGTCTAAAAGGAAGTAATAGGCCTGATGTCAGAGCAATGACCCCAGCCACACCCCAGAGATACAGCAGCGTAGCTTCTGCTGCTCCCTCTGAAAGTGGCTGGCCTGTGACTAAGGGAATCTGCTCCCTCAGGAGTCTCCAGGAGACAATGTATTCAGCCTCATAATTACGTGCTTCTCCCCAATCACATAGCATTATACACCCCATCACCATGCTGCTGAAAAAAAGCCCCAAATGCTAATTAGTCCTCAAATTATCATTGATTTGATTTGATGTTGAATAAGCTTTGCCACTTATATTTAGGCAAGAGCTTCAGATTGGAGATGCTCTCTCTGCGATTGGGTTTTAAATAACTCCTTGGGGCCTGTCTTGCTTGTTCAGTGTGTTTATGTCAAGAAATCAGTCCTGCTGCTCTCCACGGCTGCAGATGACTGCTGGGCTGACTGAGGGCAAGGGAGGCATTCACCCCCAGCCACAGCACACAGTACCGAAGACCTGGAATGCAGCCATTGCTACCTTACAGCAGACAGCGGAGAAAGAAAATAGAGAGACTCGGGTCCTGCACCCTTGAACAGGAAGGAATGGCTGGCATTTGGGTGTCATGTTCTGCAGTCCTTATCATCACAACAGACCACTCTTCTCTGTCGCTTCTAACAACCGATGACAGGAACACAGGGTTCTGCCACATGACACACAGGCAGTGATAACACAGCAAGAGAACCTACGAGAATATCCAGGTCTTCTTGCCCTAAGCCCACCAAAGAATGTTCCCCACCTTCTTCGCCACCTCTCACCTCCCTCTCCTCCTAGCCCTTCCCTGCAGCCCACCTTCGAAGTCCCCAGTCTTATTCCCTATTCCACAGACACTGTCAGCAAAAAAGCAGCAAAAAGCCCACTTTGCCTTTGTTTACAAAGCTAAATTGATTGCAGTTTTGAAATTTGCCCTGTGGAATTATACTTAAGGTGATCATTTCACTTAAGAAAAACAATGTCTCCGAAGGGCATGTATTAGGTGTCAATCTAAGAACTAACCATTGCTAACCTGCACCTCCATAATCATGGATACCCTTTTTGAAACAACTTTTGAAATATGTATCAGGGCATGCTTTCTCTGAAGCTTGTGCTTGTTTCTCTAATCCCTAGGCTGGACTTTGCTTGAGAAATCAATATGTTCTTCAAGGAATTTTAATTTCCCTTTCAGGATAACAAATCATGCATGAAAGATAAAAGGAAGAGAGGAGAAGGAAAGGGAAGTAGGAAGAAGACAGAGGTGGTAAGAAGGCAAGCAGACTAGAGATGGTGCTTAATGGCTGAGTGCTGATTCAGTTTGCATGAGGGTCAGGGTTTAATAACCAATACAAACACACAGAGAATGGGGAGGAAACGAGGAGGAGAGGGATAAAGAGGAGGAGGAGGACAATGCTGAAGTTCCAGGATGGCCCAACCTCATCTCTGGCTCCAGACCCCCACCACCACCACTCTTCCTGACTATCAATGACAGGTATGTGGGTATAATAAAGTCTAAGGCACTAGAAGCAAACACTAGGTCAAATTCTGACTCTACTTCTTCCTAGTTGAATAACCTTTTATGTAAAAGGAGACTGCTTTTCTGTTTCCCAACTGCCCAGACCTGAATAATCACATAGAAACTATATTCATTACAACACTGTTTGGCCAATGGCTTAGGTGTATTCCTATCTAGCTCTCACATCTTAAATTAATCAATTTCTTTAATCTGTGTATCACCACGAGGTTGTGGCCTACCGGATAAGGTTCTGGCATCTTTCTCCTTAGGCAGCTACATGGTGTCTGTCTGACTCACCTTCTTTTCTTCTCTATCTCTGTTCAGATTTCCCACCTGGCTTTACTCTGCTAAGCCATTGGCCAAAACAGCTTTATTCATCAACCACTGAAGCAACACATATACACAAGAACATCCCACATCAGATCTTGGATGTGGATGGTAACAGTACCCCTGTCAGGGTGGAGTAAAGATGAGTAGCAAATTAGGATTCTAGTAGATTCTAGGATTCTGGAAGGTAACCACCGTCAGTTATTGTAGACTCCGTGATGGATTGTCTAGACCAGCTTCAAGGGAATGCTTGTCAACAACCCTAGTTGTCAGCACCTTGAGAAACTACCCACTCTGACAGAAGTGGGTCGCCAATGTCTGCATGAGTAGGGGGACAATGACTCAGCAGAGTTAACAGGCTATATTTAGAAATACATATGTATAAATATATGCCTATATTCATGCAGTAACAATTGATGAACAGTCAGGGTATGAATTTTAAAGAGAGGAAGTCTAGAAACTAGACATCAACAAACCAAATAATCCATTTAAAAAATAGGATACAGATCCAAACAGAGAACTCTCAATAGAGGAATCTCAAATAAAGCACTTAAAGAAGTGTTCAACATCCTTAACCATCAGGGAAATGCAAATCAAAACGATTCTGAGATGCCATCTTACGTCTGTCAGAATGGTTAAGATCAAAATTACAAGTGACAGTTCTTGGTGGAGAGGATATTGAGCAAGGGGAACACTCCTCCATTGCTGATGGAAGTGCTGGAAGCCCTCTGCTGGAAGTCTTGTCTGGTTTCAGCAGATGACTGGTTCAGGTACCATATTCTCCATTACTAGAATTCTTAGCTAAGTCTACTCTCATAGATTCCTGGGAATTTCCATTACACTAGGTTTCTAGTTCATTCCAGAGATGCCACTAGTTCCAGTTGTCTATCCCAGTCCTCTCTCCCTCTATCCACCTCCTACCCGATTCTTCCTGTTCTCATGCCCACCTGCTCCATCCAGACCTCTTCCTCCAGTCCATCTGTGATGTCTGTTCTATTTCCACTTCACAATGCACTTTATATGTCCCACCTTGAGCCCTCCTTGTTACTTAGCCTCTTTGGGTCTGTGGATTGTAGATGGTTATTCTTTATGGCTAATATACACTTATAAGTGAGTATATACCATGCTTGTCTTTCTGGGTCTGGCTTACCTCACTCAGGATGATCTTTTCTAGTTCCATCCATTTGGAGGCAAATTTCATGATGTCATTGTTTTTAACAATGGAGTACTACTTTACTGTGTAAATGTACCACATTTTATTTAAAAATTCTTTGGTTGATGAGCATGTAAGTTATTTCTAGCTTCTGGCTATTATGAATAACGCAGCTATGAACATAACCTTTGAACTACAATCTGCCCTGGCTTCAAGATTTGCTGGTGCAAAGGTGGCACAGAAAGTATAGGAATGGCCAACCAGTGACAGCTCCAGATTGAGACCCATACCGCGAGAGGGAACTCACCCCTGACATTGCCTGGATGGCCAGTGCCCAGAGGCAGGATAGCCCAGAGACTTGGGATAGAACAAAATATGACTGGCCAAAAGAGGTCAATGAAATGATTCCTAATGATATTCTGCTATACTCGTAGATTATTGCCTAGCTCAGTTCTCATCAGAAAGGCTTCACCCAGAAACTGGTAGAAACAGATGCAGACCCACAGCCAGTCATTAGGTAGAGATTAGGGAATCCTGCAGAAGAGGTGGAGGAAGGATTGTGGGAGCCAGAGGAGTGAAGAACACCTCAAGGAAACCACAGAATCAACCAACTTGAACTCATAGGGACTCACAGAGACTTAACTACCATCCAGAAACCTTATATGAGACTGGCCTAGGCACTCTGCACATATGTTTTAACTGTATAACTTGGTCTTCTTGTGGGACTTCTAACAGTGGGAGGAGGGGCTGTCTCTGACTCTGTTGCCTGTTTTGGGACCCTTTTCTCTTACTGGGTTTCCTAATCCAGTCTCAATAGGACAGGGAGTGCCTATTGTTACTGTACCTTGATATACCATAGCTGACTGATATACATGGGAGGCCTGCCCTTTTCTGAAGAGAAAGGAGGAGGAGGAGTGGATATCGTGGGGAGAGAAGATGGGGGGAAGGGACTGGAAGAAGATGAGAGATGGAGGAAAAATTGATAAGGCTGAGGAAAATTATTTTAAAAATAGAATAAATAGACATGTAAGGAGGGGTATGTGGGAGGGTTTGGAGTGAGGAAAAGAGAAATATGTTTACATTATATACTAAAAGCAAGGCTCAGCCATTTGGAGTCAGTGACATTTAGCACTGTGAGACACTTGCTCCAGAGACCCAGCCTCTCCAGTCATGGCACCGCCAGGCCTCCCTCTCTCTCTGGCTTCTCACTTTGCTAACCCTGTATATCATCCCAAGATCCTCCTGGAGGATCCACTGCTGGCAAAGCTAATCTGTGACAGCTACTCCTCTTCTAAACAACTGGGTGAATCCCTGCTCCCCATACCCATACCCAGTCCCTAGCTGAGGTCCTTAGCATTTCCTGCCTGGACTTGCAGCCAACACCAACCCAGCTGAGTGTCAGGGCCTCCTCTCCAGCAGGCAGATAAGCATGGCCCAGCTGGGACAGAGCCTCTCCCCTGCCAGCCACACTCTTCTGTTCCTGCCCTTTTGTCTGAAGACTATTCAGTATTCCTTGGATAATCCCTACAGTTCCCTAGTCAATGTTCATTTCCTTCCTTCTTTCTAATGCGATCAATTTTTTAAAAATTTTTATTACCTTTTTTTAAAACTTTGCTCATGAATTTGTGCCACAGCATTTGTGTGGAGGCTAGAGGACAACTTGCCAAAGTCAGGTCACACCTTCTATCATGTGGGTTCCCAGGAATGACACTCAGGTCATCAGGCTTAGCAGCAGGTGTTGTTACTCACTGGGCCATCTCTCTGACCCTAACCAGATCATTTCTGCTCCTATCTCAGGGACTTGCTCAAATGTTGCTTCCTCTGGGAAATACAACTCTAGCATTAACAGACGCCTGGGGTAAAAGAAGTCCATTCTTTTTATGTGGTTTTCTGGCTATAAATGTAACACCATTTGAGTGCAGAGCTGTAGGAAATGCAGACCTACAAAAAGACACAATGGAAGTTTCTCATCATCTTGACACCAGTGTTGCACACTACTTCGTATTTTTCTGTGTATCTTCTAGTCTCTTTTCTTTGTATGCATATCCAACTTGATATGCACAGTAAAAAAATGGTCTTTATATGCATGCTAGTTCTCAACTTTATTTTACAATTTTGATGAACTGCCACAGATTTTATTGTTTGCCTAGTCCTCTGAGCTATCGTTTGGGGATGCTAGTATTCAATTTTGTGGTGGTATCATAATTTATTTAATCTTGCTTGTGTTTTATTCATATGTGTATTTTAATACCTAACATAGTCCTGAAATGCAGTGTGTGTTCAGTAGATACTTACTGGTCGTATTTTCTCCATATTAAGAGAGAGGAATTCAAATTCTTCACCACCAATATATTTCTTCTAATACTAGCCCCATTTCTTGTCTTTACTGCCAAACATCATTCAGACTTATGAGTTTTCAGAAATAGTAATTGCTGCCTAAGCCATGTTGTCTGGCTCCTGCATCTACGCGCTCTGCACATCCTTAATAGTGAGAGTATCATCAGCCTTCTGGCAGACCCGTTCAGTGTGTGTTTGGTTCCACCCTGCCTGATTATCTCAACAATGTGTCTGTATTGACGCCTTCCCTCTTAGAATCTCCTCTGCCCCTGGCCCATGCCCCCATCTACACTGTGGGTCTCATATATCTCATATTACTATTGAGCCCAGACCCCCTTCCTCTACCCACCCTTCATATATATTTTTATGTTCTCTCAGGGTTCATTCTTCAGGACCTTTTTTGTCTACGAACTGTATTTTAAAGGTCATTATGCTTCAAAGAATAACTTGTTTGCAAGAAGCAGAAATGCAACCCAAGCAACCTTTGTCTAAAGAGGAAGGGATTAATTATTCACAGGTCCCAAGGAAGGGTTGATGATCAAGTACACTCAAGGCAGAAATGACTGGACACCAAGAACAATCAGATGTGAGGCCTGAAAAGGACTTATGGGTGGCACATGCCATGTCATTATCTGATTCTTTCAATGCGTCAATTTCATTGCCTCTCACTCAGGCATTCTTCATTGTCATCAGAGGAAATACAGACAAGGAGAAAGCTGAGTCCCCGCCTTTCCTTTGTAGAATGGAGAATTATAACATTTTCCTAGTTTTATTTTATTTTTTAAAAAGAAAACAAACTATTTTTTTTCATGTTACATACCGATCCCTGTTCCCACTCTCTCCCCTCCTCCAATTCACTCCACCATCTCCCCCACCCCCATCCACTCCTCAAAGAGGATAAGGCACATTGCTTTGGGGAAGGTCCAAGGCCCTCCCTACTATATCTAGGCTGGGCAAGGTATCCATCCAAAGAGAATGGGTTCCCGTGCTCTCGGATAGGTAGGACAACATAATAAAAATGGCAATCCTACCAAAAGGAATCTATAGATTCAATGCAATCCCCATCGAAACACCAACTCAATTCTTCACAGACCTTGAAAGAACACCAATCAACTTCATATGGAAAAAAACCCAGGATAGCCAAAACAATCCTGTACAATANCCTCCCTACTATATCTAGGCTGGGCAAGGTATCCATCCAAAGAGAATGGGTTCCCGTGCTCTCGGATAGGTAGGACAACATAATAAAAATGGCAATCCTACCAAAAGGAATCTATAGATTCAATGCAATCCCCATCGAAACACCAACTCAATTCTTCACAGACCTTGAAAGAACACCAATCAACTTCATATGGAAAAAAACCCAGGATAGCCAAAACAATCCTGTACAATAAAGGAACTTCCAGAGGCATCACCATTCCTCACATCGATCTCTATTACAGAGCTGTAGAAATGCTTGTACATTTTCCTAGTCTTAATCCTAAAAAGATAAAGTCAGAGCTCTTATTTGTTAGGCTTAGATCGAATGTCCATTCATGGACCAATCAACAATCATTAGACAAAGTCATTTGAGGAGATAGTGACTCCTATATGTCATAGAGTGCAGCCAAGCAGAGGAAGCATGGAATTCTACAAATGTAATATAAAGTCTGTTCCCAATGAAATTAGAGGCGGTGTTGTAAATAAATAAAATTCTATCCAATAATGCCTCTATAAACAATATTAATTGAAGAGTAATTTTGCAGAGTTCAGAAGAAAAGATAAAAATAACAAATTGTAAAAACCGCTCCAAAACTTGTTCTCTCTCTCTCTCTCTCTCTCTCTCTCTCTCTCTCTCTCTCTCTC
>LOJH01015270.1:32284-46738 GCA_001685095.1 Ellobius talpinus | reverse complement strand
TACAGCCTTGTCCCACTTCCAGTTTGTGTTCTGTCTCTTATGTACAGTTGAGATGACATCGCTCAGCTCTGTGCACCTGCTGCCATCCCCACCACCACCACAATGGATGCTCCCTCTGGAACAGTAGGGTGAAATCAACTCCGTGTATGGGAGTTGTTGTGGTCATGGCATTTGACCACGACAGAACACTAACTGATACAAAGGGCAAATCGTTACAACCTTAAGTTTGGCAAGGAGTCTTAGATATGACAGTAAAAGCATAAGCAACAAGAAAAAGATAAATTTATACTTCTACCAAAACTTCTTTTTAAAATTGCTTCAAAATGTATCATCAAGAAAGTGAAGGAGGAGTAGGAGAGATGACTCGGTAGTTAAGAGCACTGGCTGCTCTTTCAGAGGTCCTGAGTTCAATTCCCAGCAAACCATATGGCAGCTCACAACCATCAATAATGAGATCTGATGCCCTCTCTGGCGTGCAGGCAGACATGCAGACTCAAATACAAAAATAAATATTTTTTTTAAAAAAGAAAATGAGTAAAAAAAGAAGAAAGTATTTGCATGTAATATACCTGGAAATATAAAAATAATTCTTAAAACTCATGGACAAAAGACAATTTAAAAATGAGAAGTTAGGGAGCTGAAGAGATGTCTTGGTGGCTAGCAGCACTTGCTGCTTTTCTAGAAAACCTGAGTTTGGTTCCTAGCATCCACATGAGGGGGCTCACAACTGTCTATAACTCCACTGCAGTTGAAGGAGATTTGGTGCCCTCTTCTGGTCTCCCTTGGTACCAGGGATGCAAGTGGTGCTCAAACGTAGCAAAACACCTGGATACATAATATTACAGCCTTTTTTAGATAAATTATGTTATTGTATTGCATTGGTGTATTGCCTGTGTGTATGTCTGTGTGAGGGTGTCAGATCCCCTGGAACTGGAATTTATAGGCAATTGTGAGCTGTCATGTGGGTACTGGGAATTGAACCCAGGTCCTCTGAAAGAGCACCTGTGCTCTTAACCAGTGAGACAACTCTCTAGACCCTAAAACTTTTTTTTAAGAAGGACTTGCTGGGTATTGGTGGCACACACCTTTAATCCCAGCACTCAGGAGGCAGAGGCTAGTGCATCTCTGTGAGTTTGAGGCCAGCCCAGTCTACAAAGTGAGTTCCAGGAAATTCAGAGCTGTTACACAGAAAAAAAANAGAAGTTACACAGATAACCAATAAGAACCCTTTTTTTAAAGATTCAATACCATTAGCATTAGGGTTGGGGAAATCCAAACCCTAACTTTATGATCCCACTAGGATGGTAATAATATTTTAAAAACAATAGAACTAAAAATTAGTACTGTCAAGGCCAAGAATTCAAAGCAACAGACCCTCACATTTCCTGGGGAAATGGGAGTAACAACCAGCACGGTGTTCAGAATAGCCCAAGACAAAACAACAGTCTCCACTTTCCACAATGCCCATCAGCTGGAGAGTGAGAAGGGCATGATAGCATATGTTTGTAATTCCATAACTTTGGAGATAAAGACAGGAGTACCAGGAGCTCAGGGCCAGCCTCAGTTATATAGAAAACTTGAGGATAGCCGTGGCTACCTGTCTGAAAAATAATATATGGCATATCCACACAATCAAATATGCCAGGGAGAATAAATAAAACTACTACACGAAGGAATCTTAAAAGCATTAAACTGAAAAATGCCAGATGTAGGACACTATGTACTTTGATTCCATTTATAAAAACATGGAAAAAACATTTATAAAAAAAACTGTGAAAACAGAAAGCAATAATGTTTGGCTAACCAGGGACTGGTTGGAAACAGAAATTGAGAATTTTCCAGAGTAACAGAAATATTCTCAAAGTCAAGTTTAGTGGTAGCTGAATTTTAAAAATATACTAAGAATTATATTTGTTTATCTTAATAGATTTTATAGCATGAAATTTTACCAAAATGATCTTGATAGAAGAAAAAAACTTTCAAAGTTATTAACCACAATGTAATAATATATACATATGTATCTCTCGTCAGGTAAGGTAATCTTTTCAGGGGGCTGTTTTTTCGAGACAGGGTTTCTCTGTGTAGTCACAACTCTGTGGCTGTCTTGGAACTCGCTCTGTAGAGTTCCACAAACTAACAGAGTCCTCTGCCTCCCCCCAAGGGCTGGGATAAAAGGCTTGCAACCCAACACCCGGAAGATAAGGTAATCTTAAACAATTTTTCTTTCCTTTTTCCTTAATAGATAGGGACCTCACCTTGTTGTCTATACTGGCCAAAAACGTCTAACTCAAGCAATTCTCCTGCCTCAGCCCCTAAAAAGCTGGGACTCTAGGCATGTGCCACTGAAGCTACCAACAGTTTATAACTTACTGCTTTGCCACACAGTGGTCTCGAATGGCCAAAAAGCAAGATTTGTTACTACAGGTTTTTGATTTATAGTGTATGCCTCTATATAAATCGACATAGAAATGGTCTCTAAAAATAGATCTCTAAAAAGAGACTTCTTAGACTCCAAAGTCTAAACTGTACCCATATAAAAGAAAGCTTATAAGATACATAGAATGAAGGACAAGCAGAATGTTCCCCGTCTAAGCTCCAGCTATAAAATGTGCCTCATATAACTCGTGACTTGGGACTCTCTAGCCAATACAAGAAGGACACATCCACAGAAAGAGATAGAAAGCCCTGTCTCAAGCTTATGTATAAGGAAAAGTTAAGCCACTGAGCAAAGAGTGGAGTGCCAGCATTAAGGTAGGCAGAGGGTTATCTCAAGTCATCCTCAACTATGACATCAGCTATTTCCAGGGCAGTCTGAACTACATGAATCCTGCATTAGAGGAAGCTGGTGATTTACCAATCCATTGCTTAGAAGGTCAATTAGAACAGCAGAGGAATTAAGAGCAAGAGTCACCTTCAAGATGGCTCAGAGGATAAAGGCACTTGCTGGGCAAGCCTGACAACATGAGTTGGATCCCCAGGACTCACATAAAGATGGAAGGACAGAACTTACCCTAAAAAATTGTCCTCTGACCTTCAGAAATACACCGTGGCATGCACATGCTCCCTCCACCCTACCCCACCATACACACACCCACACCCATCCACCTCCTATACGTGAATAATAAATTAAGCTTAAAATATAATTAAGAGCAAGAGTTCTGGAGACAGCATGGGTTCAGATCTTAGCTCCAACATCTGCTCACTCAGTGTTTGACCTAGGGATTACTACTTAATTTATCAGAGTCTCAGTCACCATTTTGATAAAATGATGAAAACTGGCTTTTATTTTTATGTGCATTGGTGTATTGCCTACATGGGTATGTCTGTGTGAGGGTGTCAGATCCCCTAGAACTGAAGTTACAGACAGGTGTGAGCTGCCATGTGGGTGCTGGGAATTGAACCCAGATCCTCTGGAATAGCAACCAGTGCTCTTAACCACTAAGTCACCTCTTCAGCCCATAAAAACTAGTATTTTTTAATTTACTTATTTTTATTTTATGGATATGGGGTTTTGCCTGCATATATGTCCTTGCAACATGTACATATAGTGTCTGCAGAGGTGCTATATACTATATACAGAAGAGGGGGTCANTCCTCTGGAATAGCAACCAGTGCTCTTAACCACTAAGTCACCTCTTCAGCCCATAAAAACTAGTATTTTTTAATTTACTTATTTTTATTTTATGGATATGGGGTTTTGCCTGCATATATGTCCTTGCAACATGTACATATAGTGTCTGCAGAGGTGCTATATACTATATACAGAAGAGGGGGTCAAATCCACTGTACATATAGTGTCTGCAGAGGTGCTATATACTATATACAGAAGAGGGGGTCAAATCCACTGTGACTGAAGGTACAGAAAGTTGTTAACCATGATGTGGTTGCTGAGAACCACAAACAGATCATCTAGGAGAGCAGCCAGTCCTTTTAACCACTGAGTCATCTCTCCAGCTCCAGTGAAAAATACTTTATCTTAAGCTACATGTATTTCTTAACCTACAGCAATTACAAGATAAATACTAGGTACGGTTAACTTGTTTCAGTTTGGATGTTGACAATGCCTTTTTGTTTCACTTTGTTTATTGAGACAGGATCTGAATGGGCCTCAGACTCACTACATCTTCCTGCCTTAGCCTCCCAAAGTGCTAGGATTATAATCATATACTACCAAGACCAACATAATACACTTTTAATTTAAATTGTCCTTAATTTAAAAAAAAATCTATGATTCATATTTACCAAGCATTTAGGCTGGGGTATAGTGGTGCACTCAGGAGGCAGATGCTAGAGGATCTCGGTGAATTCAATGTCTGTCTAGTTAACAGAGCAAGTTCTGGGACAGCCAGGAATTCATAGAGAGACCCTGTCTGAAATAACCTTTAATCCCAGCACTCTGGAGGCAGAGGCAGACAGATCTCTGTGAGTTTGAGGCCAGCCTGGTCTACAGAGTAAGTTCCAAGACAGTCAAGATTACCCAAAGAAACCCTGTCTCAAAAAAAAAAAACAGAAACAAAAACAAAACATTTACTGAGCACTGCCACATAATCTCTGGTAAATCAAGAATAATAGTTTTAGATACAGCAAACTACTATAAATGACTGGAAGCAAAAATTCATGAAGATGTTATAATGTACAATTTGAAAAGATCAAATATAATAATCATATAATTTTGCTTTATAAACATGTGTGTATATATGTGTATGTATATAGGATGCTAATCCAAATTAATCATCTTTCAATGGTGTAGTAAAAAACAATTGTGTTTTCTTCTTTCTGGTGTTTTTCTGATTTTTGCTCAATGAACACTTAATACTACTATAAAAGTTAAACAGAGTAGGGAGGTGGTCTGGTGGGTAGAGTGCTTGCTGCACAGCTGCAGGACCTGAGTTTGAATCCTCAACACCTGTGTAAAAAGTTGAGCCTGTCTACACACATGTCTGTAACTCCAGAGCTGTGAGGACCCGAGATAAGACTGCTGGGGTTTGCTAGCTGGCAGCCAGGTTTCAGGAGAGACCCTGTCAGAAGGGAATATGGAAGAGTACAATATAGTAGGGCCCCAGATGTCCTCATTTGCCTTCTTCATGTGTGTACATGTTTGGGCATTTGCACCTGAACACACATACACATATAAACTTTGGTCATTGGGTTCATATATGATGTAGCCCCCACTAGTATCCCTTAATTAGAACTGGAAAACAGAACTTTGGAGGGCTCAAAATGTACTGTTCAGTAAGATTTAAAAAGAACGAACATATGAGTATAACACTTTATAATTCATTACATGAAAGATTTTACATTTGAATATTATAAAGTCTTAATTGAGAGTACTGTTCCTAATTTTTTAGAACTTGTGTTAACTTGACAGTTTGAGTAGTGTTCTTAGAGAAGAAAATAGAACAAATCACTCTTAAAATTATTTTGGCACTTGATGTGGGATGTCCTGTGTATGTGTTGCTTTTATTGGTTGATGAACAAAGATGTTTCAGTCAATGTCTTAGCAGAGTAAAGCCAGGTGGGAAATCTGAACAGAGATAGAGAATAGGCGGAGTCAAAGAGATGCTAGGTAGCTGCCGAAGGAAAAGGATGCCAGAACCTTACCAGTAAGCCACAGCCTCGTGGCGATATACAGATTAATGGAAATGGGTTAATTTAAGACATAAAAGCTAGCTAGGAAAATGCCTTAGCCATTGGCCAAACAATGTAATTAGTATAGTTTCTGTGTGATTATTCGGATCTGGGTGGCCAGGAGATGAAAGCACAGTCTCTGTTTACAGGCACTTTTAGAGCTAACTGGGCACAACATAAAATCATGCAAAGGACTCCCTGGAACAGAGATTCCACAAAAGCACATGAAAGAGCTGGCTCCTGGTTCCTTTATGGCGTCTGGTGAGGCTGAAGCAAGACTTGACTTTAATAAGTGAGTTATTGATGAGTTCTGAACCTTCATTGACTACACTTTGAAAGTACAGTACCTTAGTTCAGGTAGAATAAAGCCTACTTAGCAATCCTTTTTAATTATCTTTTTGTTCCCAACATTACATTATTAGCTTCTCAGTGATGAGAAAGGAAAGATCTACCATCAGTTTTCCATTTGTCAGATGAGGTAGAAGTGGCAGAAGAGGTAACCTAAGAACAGCCTTCCCAAGACTATATGCTTTTCAGCATAGGTAGCACCCACTGCTAGGAACATTTCTGAACCTTCATTATCTAGAAAAAGAGAAAGTAGAATATCCAAAATTCTCTATTTAAAACAAGTAAACTAAAAGAGTTGAAAACTTACCTGAAAACATTTTGACAAAGTCATCGGTGGTCATACTCATCACCACATCTGCCCGGTCGGAGGGCTCTCCATGTCCAACTTTCCCACCCTCACTCTTCAGATCAAGAAACCACGTGCCACCATCTTCACCTGCACAGATAAATGCGGAAACAAGCGCAGTCATCCCTCAGTGTTAACAACCTTCTAACACGCTGGCCCTGGCTAAAATCCTCAGGCTACCATCCAACTCAGCAATTACTATGGTCCAAGTACTGTGCTAGGTTCTGGAGATCATTCAATAACAAAGAGAAAAGCCAGGCTCTTCTCCAGAGAGGAAACAGGTGGTGTAGGCATGTGAATAGAGAAGCGGTGAAGCTGGAGCCGTGGGATTCACACAAAAGTTACAACAGTGCTTAAGAGGGGCAGGAGTGAAGGAAATGGCTCAGTGTTTACTGGGTAGCACTTCAGTTTGAAGAAAACAGAGGCTGTGGAGGTGTTTCTAGAAAAAGTGGTCAACAGCCTCAGAACCTGCAGAGGTGTTACAGGGAGGGGCAACAAACACCTGCCGGAGGCACAACCATCATCTAGGGCCATGGTGAAAACAAATTCTGTAGAGCAAAGAAAAACTGAAGGGACCATGTTCAACAGAGTAAGCTGCAGGTAAAGGTAAGTATGGCTCTGAAGGAAAAAGACAGGGCGCACAGTTTGGGATTACGGTTACATTCTGTTTTAATAAGAGACTAGAGCTGAGAACATTAAAATAACTGCTGGAAGGGACGCTGCAGGGTGTACACATTGAAGAAGAGTCGGCAGAACGATTCCTGAGGAGCCCGGAGGAAATGGTACCTAGACCTCTGACACCGCTAGAGACACCCAGGAACTACTTTCTGTCACCATCTGTCAGAAAGGGAGACACTCAGATGCCCCCTACCTACTGGGTCAAACTCTCCATCTGAGGAAGAGTCCATTACAGTTAATCAAGCTTTGGATCTGATGGAGAGATAAGCTGTCCTACTGGGGAGAAAAGGAGGGCCCATGGCTGACTTACATCTGAGGGCAGGAAGCTGACAACAGAGAAGTCTAAAGTGCTGCTTAGACCTATCTGAAGAGGGAGAATAGATGAATCGCTACAAGTCCAGTTGATGTCGCTGCTTTGATTTTTGTCTAACAAGAATGGGCAGCCTTGAATCAACTGTGGGGCAACCAGATAGTTTGATGCATCCAAAACTAAGCCTTTGATAGACAAGTCATTAAATAAGCACAAAAGGTTCAGCAGGTTTGGGATGTCAGGGAGAAAAAAAGACTCAAGCAATAGACTATGAGTTCAGAAACAAAAAGGAAGTAAAAAGAAGGGTATATTAAGATATGACAGAGAATAGCATAAAGAATGACAAAGTATGCATATAGTGGAACCAAAATAGTTCTTAAAACTACCATTAACCTGTGTTACTTTTATTATATGGGAAAACATGAAGAGTTATTGATTTGGTTTTTTGAGACAGGGTTTCTTGTGTAACAATCCTGGCTGTCCCGAAACTCACTCCGTAGACCAAGCTGGCCTCGAACGCAGAGATCCTCCTGCCTTTGCCTCCTGAGTGCTGGGATTAAAGGCATATGCTACCACAGTCTGGCTCACGTAGAGGCTTTCATACTGTACTCACACTGACCTAATTTAAAGATAAAAGTGGTCAGCTGCCCACAACTGATAAACTGTTATATTACATTACCTGTTACAATGTGTATGTCCATCTATATATTATTTCCTCGGTTATATATGCCAAAGAGTTATTTAACACTGGAAGTATACGCAGTGAAAATGTATTCTACATGTTTCCATGTAAACAAATCTAACTCAAAAAATACAAATCGATAATTATTTGCTGTTTTTGAGCAGCTATATTCAATAGTTCTAGATATAGCTAACAATCCAGGTACCAAAGGCTGGTTTTCTTCCCACTGTTTCATAAAAGCCCCAATCATCAGACACAGTTTTCACCTGAGAGTTCAAACTGATAGACTGCTTGTGTGGCTTTAACGACCTCATCACTGAGAGAGTCCTTAACAATTCTAAATGTTTCTTCCACAGCTCCAAGATGTGGTTTAGGTGGTCGCTGCGGCTGCGGCCGCGGTGGTGACTGTGGGTTCTCTTCTTTTACTTTTGGCACAGGATCTGTAAAATATAATTTACATAAACAGCCTTAAGGCCTTGGCAGTGTAAGGTCAAACACAAAATTAAAGCAAGACAGACTTGCTAGCAAATAGCCCTATTTGACCAAATGATTTTAAATCCATTAAGGCATCTAAAGGCATAAATCTAACAGATGGGAAAAGCAGCCAACCACGTCAGATATTGTTGTGAATGCTAAGACGGTATCTCTCTAAAGTAAAAGGCTGGCTTTTAAAACAGGTTACAAACAACCAAACCAAAGTCACTACTAAACAATACCATGTTCACACAAAGTAACTCCAATTTAAGGGATATTAATCACCCTTTTGGCTGGTCCATCTGAGCTATAAAATGAAATTTAAAAAAAAAGATGCCATGGTAAGAAGGAGATCTGCAAGACTTAGCTTCAATTAGAAAACAAGTAAATATTACTTTGTGAGTAAAATGTTTTCACTTAATCCTTCCCCCCACATACTGAACCTAAGTTCCGTCCCCAAATCCTATAGGTGACAGGAAAGAACGACTTCCCAAGATGTCTCCCACTTCCATGTGTGCCATGCAAAGTGGGCACTCATGTGTGCACGTTTGCATGCACATGCACACACACCCAAAAACACACACCCACAAATAATTTTAGTGTACCAAAACAGGCCTGCAGATGTACTATTAGAACACTTGTTTAGCATGTGTAAGGCCTTGGCTTTAATCTCCAAAACAGGATATATACACACATATACACACACTACCTAGATCCACACACAATCTACTGTATGAATATAGGAAGTAACTCTACAGTACACAGAATCAGCCTAATAAACACAGGCCTGCTTGTGCTTTGGCTCAAGAGAGATCTCAAAGCAGGAAGAGCTCAATCTATTTAAACAAAGGAGAAAGGCACATATTTGAGCCTCTGGATTAGAGTCTGAGCTTACCCTTCTGTTTGACAGATGCTGCTTTTCGAGAATGATTCAATATTATTCTTCCTTCTCATCTTTTAACTCCAAGTTCAAAGCTTAAAGCTCCCAAAGGAGAAGAGCAGAGAGTAGAGGAGGGTGAGTTGGGGGGGATCAAGTCTATTGGAAGAGAGCTGGGGGTTGAGATTCTATGGGAAAAGGAGCCCTGGCTGGGAGAAGGAATCCTGCAGTGAGTGGTACATATCATGGAAAGTACATGCCCGCGGCTAGGCTGATTAAAAAAAAAAAAAAAGGACAAGGCAGGGTCTAGAGAGATGGTTCAGCAATTAAGAGCAATGGCTGTTTTTCCAGAGGACCTGGGTTGAATTCTCAGTACCCACATGTTGGTTCACAACCACCTGGAACTTCAATTCCAAGGGATCAGATGCCCTCTTATGGTCTCAGCCGGCACTGGGTACACATATGGTATCTATGTAGGCAGATAGGTAAAAACTCATACACATAAATGGGAAAAGCAAGAACAGGATTTTCCTTAGCAGAGGCGAAGATGGGCCTATGCTGGCCTTGTACCATGGTCCTAGCTCAGAACCTACAGAGAAAGGAATTCATTAGAAGGACACAGTGGAGCAAAAGCAATGACTATGCTCCTGCCATCTCATTACACTAGCTCCAGGGTATCTCCTACAAGAGAACAGATTAACAAGAATGAAACAATAACCTGATGCTGTATAAACAGTATCACACTGGGGTAGGAGCAAATTATGCTGAAAAAAACCCCCGAAGTCTATTTATACAATCAGTTCATTATAATACTCAACAGTTCCTTCACATGAAAGCTACGCTTATGATGTGTTGGTCTCAAGTGTGACAAGCACATCACCATGGAGGATGGTGGCACCGCAACAGTCACAGGGTACAGACAGCCATCTGGCACCTTCCTCTGATTTTGTTGTGAACCTGAAGCTTCTCCAAAACCTCGGGCCTCACAGACACACCGTGTGGAATGGATGCTAAAACCATGCATCACAGGCTTAGAGGAACAAGAGGATAAAGTACAAAAGCAGCTCTGACACCAGGAGCTCGAGAAACAAAGTACAACAGTTCCTGCTCTCAATGCAGACAACTGAACAGAGATAAACTCTAGCCAGGCGGTGGTGGCGCAAATCTTTAATCCCAGCACTTGGGAGACAGAGGCAGGTGAATCTCTCTGAGTTAGAGGCCAGCCTGGTCTATAGAACAAGTTCTAGAACAGCTAGGGCAACACAGACAAATCCAGTCTCAAAAAAAAAAAAAAACTGTAGCGAATCTTGGCAGATTATTCTCTAACACTGAGGATAAATTTGACAGGGTTTTTCCAAATACAGAAGAAAAATGCAGGAAGAGAGACTAACAAAGGGTGCCACTAACTGTAGGGGACAGGGAGAGGGTAGCCAAGCTAGGAATGCATAGTTCTGAGAACTCAGAGCAAATGAACATAAGCAACCAAAACTATAACTAACTAACAGTAAAGAAATAAACTAGAAAAGACCAAGTAGGCTCCGTGTTCCAGCAGGGAGCTAAGATAAGGAACAACAAATGGCAATAATGTGCTTGCTGGAAAAAGTAAAACTCCACTAATTTAAAACCATGTGCAATGTTTATACTCTCTCTCCTCTCCCTCTATATATAACATATATTTTGTATCAGATAAATGTATACATGTGTGTGATATGAATATATATAATGCACATATAATGTATGTGTGTGTTAATTTGTATTGTACATATATACATATACAGACATATTAATATTCACAAAACAAATTGCCAATAGTGGATTCAAAAGAAATGTGAATCTCTAACCAGGAAAATGAGGGCTACACACAGAGCTTTTTTGAGTCAAAATATACAATAAACATGCAATAGATCTGGATATGCACATGGAAAACCATCTGGCAAAGGCAAGCTCCACCGCAGGCCAGATCTGCTGACCACTGCCTGTGTGAGTGCACCACGATGCCTACAGATGTCCACTGTGCCTGCTGGTGGTGACCCCAGAGAGGACAGGCAGACAGAGCTACAGGACTCACTGCTGTCTGGAGCACTGTGTGGAGAAGAGGCTGCCAAAAGACAGGAGTGTCCCGACCTCCGGGATGAGAAGAACACTTTGCTAATGACAAATCTACCCACCGAAGCCTAGGGTCAGTGTCTCACATTCCACTCTTCTAACCCCTCTTGTTCTGACTCCACAATCACAAACGACGTCTGGCTGATACTGTTCCTTGTGTAATTATGCCCAAAGGGAGAGAACTGCTGAACACAGCAACTACATAGTTTTTGTGGCATCTCCTCATTATATATTAATACATGGCACTGCTGGGCAACTTTTAACATTTTAAAGGACTTTTAAGGATTCAGGCTTTAGGAACGCCAGTTGTGTACACTGGTTAAAGACACAGGCTTTGGAATTACAAAAATGAGAATCTAAACCCTGGTTCTGCCACCTGAAGCTGTGTGAACACAGCTCGGGTCAGGTCCTCAGTATTAAACAATGTACACAAAATGCTGCCAAAGCATTCAGCACACAGAAGGCACTAAGGAATGTAAGATGACCAATGAAATGGTTCTTATTTGAAAACAAGAACTTAGATAAACTCAGCTCATATGTCTCCCACCATAAAACAGATCCAATTTTAGGGTGCTGGGTCAAAACCAAGACTTTCTAAGAGTTCTGGGTGACTTCTGCTATTCTGTAAGAAACCTTTTGAGAAAGAGATTGATATCTTGTTTCCTGGGTTTTTCCTCCTGGTAAATCTGGGATCTAACTTTTAAATCCAAAGTCTCTGGACTGTAGGGCTATGAGTCACTATTTTCCTTTCTATAGCTTTTTTTTATTGTACAAAAGAAAAATTATCTTTTATTACCTAATTTTTAGCTTCTTCAAAAACTGAGACAAAGCATAAACACAGAGAAGATGTGACTAATCTAGAAATAAAGCTTGGCAGTGAATGCATCAAGGTCCTACAGACAGCTTAAAGGCACAGAGAAAATTTGTTCCTAGAAACTTTTGTTACAAAATGTTTCACTAAACCACGGGTATAAGTATGCTAGATAGATCACAAGGATTAAAATGTAACACACACACACACACACAGAAGCACACACATGCCAATAATTCAAGGCCCATTGTCTCTGAGTTACAAAAACAAAATGAGGGAAGCCCAAAACCTCCTTTGAAATGAACTCCCTAGCTGGGCAGTGGTGGCACTCACTCACCTTTAATCCCAGCACTCAGGAGATGGAGGCAGGTAGATCTCTGTGAGTGTGAGACCAGCCTGGTCTGCAAGTTCCAGGACAGCCAAGGCTACACAGGAAAACCATACCTCAAGGCCCCCCCCAAAAAAAATCAAGAAAAAAAAGAAATTATCTTCATAAAGTATCAATAGCACACTGTAAAAATTATGTTATATATACTCTAATATGACACATTTTCCTCCAAATATCAACATAAAATATTCAAAGACAGCTGTCAAGAAAAAAATAAACCTTGGGGACAGTTACAAAAACAAAACAAAAATCTTTCTTTCTAGACTTACAGAATTTTACATAATGTGTTTAAGTTACAGAATAGTTAAGAGCAGTGATTCCCAACTGTGGGTCACAATTCCTCCGGGGGGGGTCAAACAACCGTTTCACAGGTGTCCCCTATCAGATATCTTGCAAATCAGATATTTACAATATGATTCATAACAGAATAAAACTTACAGTTATGAAGTAGCAAAGAAAATAATTTTATGGTTGGGGTCAATAACAACATGAGAAACTGTATTAAAGGGTCACAGCATTAGGACAGATGAAAATCTCTGGTTTAGAGATAGAGAGCAAGAATATCATCAATATTCTCATCAATATCATCAATATCATCAATTCCATGTTTTACAAGAAACAGTGTTCATATTTTCCTAATTAAAATATGGTTTGCACAGACATGGCAGTACATGCCTTTAATCCCAGCACCTGGGAGGCAGAGACAGGTGGATCTCTATGAGTTCAAGGCCACCCAAGGTTATATAGTGAGACCCTGTTTCAATATATATGTGTGTATACATATACATGCATACATATATACATACATATATATATATATATATATATATTCTAGAATCTTGGTGCTAGAGAGATAGCTCAGCAGTTAGGAACACTGGCTACTTTTCCAGAGGAGCCTGGTTCAATTTCCAGCATCCACATGGCAGCTCACAGCCATCTCTAACTCCAGTCCACTTGGGGATCCAACACCCTCTTCTGGCTTCTGCAGCACCAGGCATGCATGTGGTATACAGACATACAGGCAGGCAAAATCCTCATACACATAAAAAGAAATAATAATAAAATAAAGCGTGCCCTAGAATCTTACCATGGGATTCTGTTTTCTTCATAATTTCATCAGGATGTTCATCTAAGAAGAAATCTGGTAACAAGGGATGGCCTGAAAAATTAACCACCAAATAATGTTATAATAATTATGTAATAATTATTATACTATATTACACACAAATTTAACAATTTTAATAAAATGTATATCCTTTAAAAAAATCCTTTTGTGTCACTGGAAAGGGCCTATAGGTAACTTGAACTATTTGATCTAATTTATTATTCTTTTCTGTAACTTAGTTCTCCTCTTCCACTATGACAAACTTCATCTTAAAATCTAATTTTTTTTGATTTGTTTTTCATGACAGGGTCTCTTTGTGTAGCCTTGGTTGTCCTAAGACTAGTTCTGTACACCAGACTGGCCTTGAACTCAGAGATCCCTCTGCCTCTACCTCCCAAGTGCTGGGATTAAAAATGCGCGCCACCACCGCCTGGCTAAGAGCTAATTTTTTGTTTCATTTTATTTTCTGACAAAGTCTTACTAGCTCTGGCTAACCTAGAACCAAGAAACTTGCAGCAATCCTCCTGCCTCTATCTCTCACCCACTGGAATTATATGTGACTAATGCCAGGTATGAATTTGTATGCAGGGATATAAAAGTGTGCGTGTTCACATGTATGTGTGGTTCTGCATACCCATGTCTGTGTCTGTGTGTCTGTGTGTCTGTGTCTGTGTGTGTGTGTGTGTGTGTGTGTGTGTGTG
>LOJH01015269.1:0-23193 GCA_001685095.1 Ellobius talpinus | reverse complement strand
GCAACTGTCCTGCTGTGTCTGAAAACATTGTTTTCTTGTAGTCATCCAACACCTCTGGCTCTTATACTCCATTTGCCTCCTCTTCTTCAATGATCCCTAAGCATTGGGAAGAGGGGATATGATAACAATATTGCAGGTAAGTCTGCATTTTCTGCAGTCTCTACATGTCTAGTGGGAGGGGCATTCCCTTATTGTAAAACAACTCCATTTAAACTATTATTATGTATGTGTATGGATATATTTTAGAAGATGCCATAGTAAATAATATGTATGACTTTTTCTAAAGATCTCTAATGTTATTCTATCCCTCCAAACTTTTTGTTTTCTACCCTTCACACCTGTTACCCTATCCTATTTCCAGCTCCATCTATTTACCTGTACATTTCAAATTTTCTTAACAGGTGTATGATATACTGCAATGTAAATGTACCATACTTTAACTATCCATTTGTTAGTTATTGGACATCTAAGCAGTTTCCATTTCTTGACTATCTGTGAATTGAGCAGCAGTTGTGAATATGACCTACATAGCAAAAATCAATCTAATGGTTCAACACACTCCCTATCAAAATTTCAAACCAATTCTTCACAAAAAATTAAATCTTGCATTTTATACAGAAATACAAAAAATCCAAGAGAGCCAGAACTATCCTGAACAATAAAACAGTTGCTTGAGTTATTACTAACCCATTTTGCAATTAGTATAGATTAAACATATATACTCATAAAAATATCATGATACTGGGACGAAAATAGACCCACTGCTCAGAATAATAAATTTTAGGACTGATACATAAGCAAGCACACCCAGAACCACTTCATTTTTTAACATTGAATGCTGTGAAGATTGAGTACCCTGTGAAGATTTGCCATTTGTATAGATTTAGTAAAATGCTTATTGGCCAGTCTCCAAGCAGGAACTATAGACTGGGAGACCAGAGGAAATTCTGGTCTGAGAATTCTGGGAAGAGGAAAGACTTAGTCTTGTAGTTGCCACCCAGACACAGAAGAAGCAAGATGAGAATGCCACACTGATAAAAGGTACCAAGCCACATAGCTAAACATAGACAAGAATTATAGGTTAATTTAAGTTGTAAGAATTAGTTAATAATAAGCCAGAGCTAATGGGTTAAACAGTTTATAATTAATATAAGCCTCTGTGTGTTTCTTCAGGACTGAATGGCTGTTCAAGCGGGTGAGACAGAAACTTCCATCTAGAATAGGCCAATAATACATATTGGATAAAAGATAGTGTCTTCAACAAATGGTGCTAGATAGATACTTGAAGAAGAATAAAACTTGAAAATTATCTCTCACTTTGCACAGATCCACATGGAAAAGAACCTCAGTATTATATCTGATATCTTAATCTAGTTGAGAAGAAAGTAAAAAATATGTTTGAATGCATATTCTCACAGGAAAGGCCTTTATGAATAATGCAGGCATTAAGACTGGCAAGTAATAAATCGGACCTCATGAAACTAAAAAGCTTCTATACAACAAAGGACACCACCATTCAGGTGAAGAAAGGGGCTGCAGAATAGAAGAAAAATATTTAACAGATATACATGTGACAGAGAGTTATAAAGTATACAAAGAATTCTAAAAACTAAACATCAAGAAAACAAGGAACCTAATTAAGTCACAAGGAATGAAACTAGAGTTCTCAAAAGCTGAAAAACAAATGACTGAGAAAATATTCTTAAAAAATATTCCACATCCTTAGCCATCACAGAAATACAAATTAAAAGTGTGTTGAGATTACTTCTTTGCCCAATCATAATGACAATAAATAGCAAATGTTGACATGAACTTGAGAAAGGGGACACTTATTCACTGATGATGGGAGTGAAAACTGGTACAGCCACCATGGAAATCAATGTGGAATTTCCTCAGAAGGCTAGAAATAGATTTATCACACAATTAATCTATATATCTCTTTGACCCATACCCAAATGACTCTACATCCTACTATAGAGATGTCTGTACAATGTTAAATTTCAACATGATTGCTGAGAGTGGGTGCAATTGATCTCCAGTGTAATTATTTAGTCTATTTATATCTACATTTTGAAGTGGTTGAAAAAGTTGAGTGAAAAATATTTCATGACATGAAAAGAGTAGTAAAAAAAATCCAAATGTTATTTTCCACAAAATGAAAACCAGGACACTCTGGCACCTATTCCCCTACTTGATGTGTGTGGCTTCTTTTACACTACTGTTTCTTGACTCGATGGAAGGATTGTGTAACCTGAAATGCCTTACCAAATAAACCTTCATTCTTAGCCACACCGTGTCACTAATGTGTATGTTAATGTCCATACTCAGGGGTAATATAAAATATGTGTATTGGCTAACAAGTTTTTGTATAACTACACTGTTGGAGCATGGAACGGCTTATCCTCTATACCACTAGTGAACTCCCAAGGCTTCTTCCTTAAAGGGTCTCATGTCTAGTTATAAACACAACAGAATCTGCCTTTTGTATCATGGCTGGTTTGGGTAAACCTTTGATTCCTGTGTAGTTAGGTCCCTCAAAAGTATATAAAACATATTTAGCTTGCAAAGTAATTTTCATAAATTAGTCTGTGCCTTCTTCCCAATGGATGTTTGCTTACTTAACAATGTGCATAAGAACAGAATTTTAAAGTCAACATTATGACAAATTGGTGATGAGGTTGTACCAAAGGAATTGACTCAAGCTTACTCCTCAAACATCAGAATTTCTAAGAACAAACAGTTACAACTAACCAAACTCACTCACAGTTCATCAAATTCCCTTGATTCTTTGTTGCCAGACTTAACCAGTATGCCACAAAATAATTATTGAATATTTGCCCATAATTTTAAAGAAGAGTCACAATGATGCTTTATTGTTTTTAAAAAAAGAATAACCCAAAATGTCATAAAGCTGTATTTACTTTTATCTTTCTAGATTTTAAAAATACAGAACACTGGCAAATGTACAAGCTTGAGTCCAATAAAGGATCTTCAATAGGAATCCTTAATGACTGAAGAACATGAAAAGCAGCAACCGACAGGACCTGGGGTACTGTTCTGCACAAGAAAGCATTAGCTGTCTGGCAAAACCAGCCTTCACATTTCTTAATATTTCTTGTTTCTCTTTGCTTTTTTCTTTCCCGAGGTTCATAAATGAATAATTGTTTTGATGGTCTCTTAAGTGTGGGGAAAAATCTCTCACTTAGCTAAAATGGATACTGTGAGTACAT
Organism: Ellobius talpinus; assembly: GCA_001685095.1. Lineage (NCBI taxonomy): Eukaryota > Metazoa > Chordata > Mammalia > Rodentia > Cricetidae > Ellobius > Ellobius talpinus. The sequence continues at coordinate 19,963 of LOJH01015269.1, read as the reverse complement.
TAGTTTGATCAGCCCTAAAATTAGCCTTTTTATGATTATGCCTTCATTGAACCGATGGACATTCGTTTTCTGTTTCTACGTGCTGGGGAACTTTCAAGGAAATAAAAATATCCCCCAATTCTACATTTGTATAAGGTTAAGTAGCTTATTAAAATGTTTCATAGTCTACTACCTTTAGTTTGTTTTTGTATAACCCAGAATTCCTCAGACTGTCTGCAGTCTATGAAAGGGAGCATTACCAGAAATAATTTGAATTCTGCTGGACCATCTCCCACCAATATAGTCAGGTAGGTCAATTTTGCCTCTCTCTCTGTACCAGTTGTTTCTAGACTTGTCCATGGATGCCTTGCATATATAATGGTAGGAACTAAAGTTACATAATCTTTTCATTTTACCAGTGTCTGCCACCCATAAAGTTGCTTTAAGATGGAAGTTCATCCTCCATCTAATCTCAGATCCTCCCTTCCTGAGGTGTAGGTTCCCATGACATCATGTCCTGAAGGTACTATTCTTCCAAACAAGCTAAATGGCACTTCCGAATCCTCTCCTGTGTTTCGATTCTACTTGCTGTGGAGTCTTGCTTCCTGGTCTGCGGAAACAGAATACAGATCATCTGTCATAGCCCATCACAATGGATGCCTTAGCCTTGCCCTGCATCTTGCTAAACTTTCTAAGAAAATAATTGCATATGCAGTGGCTACATCACCCTTTTCCCATGATGGCTCAGACATTACCAGAGAAAAAGGTGGTGGGAATGAGATTAGTCACTCTTCTGCACCCCACCTCTCTGTAGTAACATGTCGCTGTAGGTGCCTAGAAATAAATTTTGATGCAATGTTCTCTCAAGCCTGGCAAACTCAAATGAGCGAGCAGAATCCTGGGATCAAGAAGTATACCCACTTAGTTTGTCATATTTCTTAAAGGCAGATGGTGTGGGCACGTTTACAATGCATAAGAAATCCGGTAACCAGATAACACGCCTTTGATCACACATCATGACACAGCCAGGGCAGCCATTTGCAGCCATTTCAGTCACCTCTGAATGTGTTACTTCTGAGCTGCTGACTTCAAACCTGGCTTTTCATCTAAGAGCCCAGCCTGAAAATCCAAGGAGGATTTTCACTTGTCCTTGTCATTTCCCTCTCAATAACACATTTCTTCAGTCTGCCTAATGCTGAGTATAAATCAGGAAACCAAGAAAAACATCCAGCTTTGTCACCAAGTAATACCATTTTCATTCCTCCTATACTTTGACTCGGAAGCCCATAATTAGCAGGGACCATTTCACCCTGATTGGGCATCTGAGGCTTAAAGAATAAGCACTTTGCTATGGCTTCCTGGGCTCCTGGGCAGAAAGACCAGGTTCCAGGGGAGGAGCTAAGGGGTATTAGTTGCTTGTGTTTTTGTTGAGATGTCCAGAAACCCTGAAATATTCAGAACACTTCTCTGGCGTCCTAACTATAAATACTGCCATACGATTTAAAACAGTTAATAATTGTTGAATTAATTCAGTTCATAAAATAACCAGGCTAGTTAGAAGATCAAACAATTATATTTTTATTTATTATAAAGGGCAAACTCACGAAATAGGAATGAGAAGTCCAAACTCAGCTGTGCTGCGAGGGAACCACAGAGAGAGAGAGAGCACTTGGGCCTTGCACCAGTTTTTCTCCAGGTCCCAGAAAGTCACACCCTAATTTGGTCCCACCTCTTAAAGATAATTGGTTGACAAAGATTTCCCATCAAATAATCTTTTCAAAAAGAAAGGTGTTTTGATATTTGGGTATGTATAAATACACACACACACAGACACTTCAGCTTAGAGGAAATAAAAATAGACAAATACAGTCTATAATAACCATGGACAGGTTATTACATTCTTATTTTAGTTAAAGCAAAATATTCTACCACAAAACCCAAGCTGGTAGGCAAACTAAAGAAAACATATTTTTTACTTGTTTTCTTTTGTGCAAAATTGTAATACACATGGGTTTCTGAGCATCATTGTGCAACAAATCACCTCAGAGATCTAGTGTGGTATAAGAATCTATCCTCAGAACAATATTATGTAAATGTATACAGTAAAAAACATAGAGTACAATGGAAACTATATTAAAATAGTCTCCTCAAGTTTAAATGAGTCACATGGTTTACATGTTCTTCTTTATCAACACATTAAATAACAAAACCAAACATAATAAGAAAGAAGTGATGGGAAAATACCAACTGGAAATTACCAGAGGAATGGGGAGATGGTTCAGTCTGTGAGATGACACTCAAGCATGAGAATCTGAGTTCAGACCTCAGAACCTACATAAAAATCCAAGGGGTGGCACAGCACCCCTGGAAACCTTGCGCTGGAGGTTGTGTTGGAACAGACAGATCCTCAAAGAACACTGGCAGCCCACTAAGCCACATCAATGACCTGCAGGTTCACTGAGAGACACTAGCTTAGAACAAAAAAAACACAGAACAATAAAGGAAAGGAAACCAATCCTGGCTCCAGGCATTCACACACATGCACACCTGTGTGCACAAGCAACTATAGAGAATGCACACATGCTAAAAGTAAGCATACACTCAACTATACCCCAGGGGGCAGGGGTCAATGGCAAAGCTATACTCAAAATGTTTTATATTTTTTTTGCCTTCAGTAGTAAGAGAAAAATGTATTAAGTTCTAGTTAGAAATAAATAAAAAGTACAGATCCCGCACTATATTAACTAATGTTCATACACCTTCTTTTGGGAAGCTCCTGGGTTCTCAGAATTCCTGCAGCTCACCAACAGTGTCGATGGCAGCCACGTCCGGATATTTTTCAATTTCTCTGGGAGGAGAGATTAAATGTAGTTAGTGTTCAGCAGGTGTCCTCCCCTTTGAGGTCTGTGTTTTCTCAGGCCACTGCCACCCAGCTGCTTCCCCATCGGGATCCCAGTCACATCATCACCCTGTGTGTCTTTAGTCCTGATGTTTAGAAATCATTCCTTCATATCTGTCTCCTCTGGCTTAGCTGAGACATGATAAGCATCTTAAAGTACATCCCCGGAAACAATCAAGGTCCTGTTTAGGAGCTTTCAAAAACATGGCTGTTGTCCTTGAACTGTTCCCTCCCTCCAGCATGTGAATGAACACTTGGTGATGGTATCTGCAAACGTCCTCTGGGGAAACAAAGTGACTGCATACCAACCTGGTGAAGAAGAATCGCAGATGGCCTAAGCCTGGATGACAATGGCAAGCTCCAGCCCAGCAAGAAATGGGACGGGCCCCTCACACCCAGGACTGAAAGGGGACATGGAGACACCACAGTAGAGACCTAACTTGCATGTGGATCTATCTCACAGACTCCTAGCAAACCAAGAGTCCCACCCAACTTCTCCAAGAATTAGGACCAGATGCCCAGCTTTTCTCTCTGATGAAAAACATTCCCAAAGCTTTTAAAGGAGGTGTGTGCTAGCCTATCTGCCCCCTCAAGCGCCATTTCTAGAACTTTACCTAAAAGACCCACCCAATAACTTTCTAGGGAATCACACAATGCTTGACTTTCCTGTTTACAGTTAATTAAGTTCCCAGACTGCAAGTAAAATGTTAAGATGTGGACTTTTGTCTTGAAGAAATATAAATAATTTCCATTCCATACAAAAGATCATCTCAGCAGTTATGGATTTATTATTTCTTCAGGCATTGTTTAATTATAAATGTTCCTGCAACATCCTTACTTTTTTCTTCATTTCCCCCTTTCTTCTTATTCTGGGGCTGGAGAGTGAATTCAGGGCTTCATGTGTGTGCTAAGCATATGCTCTCCCACTGAGCTGCATCCTCTCCCTCATAGTTTTAAGTGTCTATAAACACCCAGTTGTCTATTTTACCAACTTACCAGTTTCCTCATCAACTGTCGTGAATGTCTCCTTGTCCACACATGTCACGATTCAAACTTTTGGAGAGGGTAAGTTTTGAAAGTGGTTTGAACTGAGGAATTCTTTAGGAATATCATGCCCCCATCTCCATCTGGGGACTTACTCTGCTTTAGTTAGACCTTAAGCTTGTTCTTTGCTTTGTATTCGGCTGTGATTCTTTTCTTCTGGTTTCTTCATTCCCATGAGCAATAATGGTCCAGTGCAAAATGTAGCTTTGTATGTGTCCAAGACTGGATCCTCTGTCCCTGGCAATGTTGCACAGCCTTACAGGATGCTGGATATCTCTGTCAATGACTGAGAATGGGGTCATGGTCACTCTCCTTGGACCATCTCCTTCTGGGCTCCATACAAAGAGTTGTTTATAACAGGAAGACATCCCTCCATCAATTTCATGCCATTTGCATTTAAAGAGCCCAGGCTGGAGGCAGGGATGCAGGGAGGGAATTCTGAAAAACCTCTTCTGTCTCATATCTCTGTGTATAATTTTACATTAATTCAGTTTTGGTTATTACCAACCAATTAAAAGTCCTCAATTAATCTTCTATTCTGTGAAAATCTTCATGCTAGTTTTTCAGTGCTACAAAAATAAAAACTACATAATGCATGAAATCTGTCATCCACAAGTCGGTAATTGGTTTTTTTGTTTGTTTGTTTTTAGCTATCAGGATAGCCCACACCCAAGCCAGTCCCAGCGTATGCCCCACTCATAACAGTAGGAATCCTGATTCTGTTTCTCCGGGGCTGTACCAGGCTAAATGATGCTCTGCTCTGTAGCTTACTTTCTTCGTGGAACTTCCAGGTTGTTGATCCTGTTCTTTATTAGTTTGTCTCTGTGTATGTGGGCCATTTTATTTCTTCTCTTTTGAATATCCTTATCATCTATGACTGTATTAAGACCAGAGATGTTCTCTGTGTAACTACGAAGGCTTCACCTGACTCCTTCTGGCATGCATTCTTTATTTGAGATGCTTGGGACCAAAAGTGTTAAGTTTTGAAAACTTGGACATTTGAGAAGAGTGCATATACATAATTTTATGTGTGTGTGTATGTGTGTGTGCGATGGAACTTATATGAAAGCATATATTCATTGGCAAGTCTGTAAAGCTTATGCATGTAACCTTATTTAATTTTAGTCTGAATTTTAATGGTTTTGTGCATTTAACAAAGTTTTATGGTATGGAACTTTCAGCTCTTGGAATCATGCTGGAACTCAGGTGTTTCAGACCTTATAGCATTTGAGGCTTCAAATGCTCTGACCAGAGATACTTAACGGGTGGCACTGTTTCCTTTGAAGCTGAAGATCTTGTGTATGGCTCATCTTGTTTCCAGCCGCAAAGCACCCGAGCGGAACCTTCTGTGTGCCAGGCATGCTGGTCCCATCTATAGTGAATGTGGGCAGCCTTAAACCCCATGTATTACCTTGGATTTTGACTCATATCTAGTAAAAATGTCCCTCCCCTCTGGTTCCAACTGGAGCCCCAGGTACCAGCAGTTCTTCTACCTTTTCTTCTAATTCCTGTCCCCAGAGGAACCTTAAAGTCATTGCTATTCACTTCGTATCTGAACACTCCATGGAATCCTTGTGCCTTTCTTATCTGGCTTCCCCACCCCGAGTCCCTCGTCTTTGATCATCACAGTTCCAATGAAGAATGGCTATGATGAAAAGAAGTTGTTAAATTTCACCTTCTGTTCATTCCTCCTGATGTCTACAGGGTGCAGAATGTGAGCAGAGCTACATCGTGAACATTTTGTTTAAGAATTAACTTAGAGTCCTGCTCTTTTCGGATTGGCTTAAAGGACAGGTATTCATGAGAAAGCCTTTGATTTCTATCATTCAGAGGATTTAGTAAAATCTATATGGATCTCTTCGTTTGCACACATCTACCTCCTCTCTCATGATAATGCCAAATTCTCTGCTGACTCAAAAGATTGGCTGCCTCCAGGGCTAGTCCCATAACCTCTTCTCTTGAGTAACCCTCCAATAAAGGATTCCTTCTCTGAACACTGTCTAGACACTCTTCAGTCATTTGAAATCATGTTCCCTTGGACTCGTTCCTCCTAAATGTGTCCAGCTGCTTTACCTGGAATAAAAAACAATGACTCCTTTAGAGACAAGCAGACTTGAATTTGAATGCTGGGTCTCTTTAGGATTAGGATCTATCCTGGAAGAAACTGGTCAGTTTCAAAACCCTCATTCGGATGCAAGAGCCAATATTATCCAAAGACACCTATTTTGGAAGAATACTCTGAATCTGAACTCAGTCACAGGTCATGTGACTGTGCTTGGTGTGTCCCAAAACTAGTTTGCTCTAATCAATAGCTGCCATGGTATGTGCTAGTGTGCTTGCATCCATGTGTACATATACTTGCTTGTTTGTTATAAACTGGTAAGCTGTTTCTACAAAGAATAAACATATATACCATGCATTGGTTCATACCTAAATAATACATTTATGAATGACAAGGCACACTGTTCATATTTGTGAGCTTCCATATACCTGAATATCTATTTACACAAGCCACAGAAATTATCAATGGTCTAAGCAGGAAGCATTGTCTAGAGGAATAGCTACTGACTCACACATAGACCACAGAGACCTAGATAAACACTTTCCTGGTGTCTTTAAGGAGGATTGAGCAGGCACCCAATGGCTATTATGCATTTTTGTTTCTGTTTTGATTTTTGCTTCCCAACTTTCAGATTATGTTTAAGCGGAAAAATAAAATAGGACTTGCTGTTTTGCAGGTTTTGATTTCCACAAATGTTTACCTCCAGTTCAGGCAGAGACAAAAAAATCCCTTTCAATTTCCCCAGTCTCCAATTATTCATGAAAAATATCAAACCGAGAAGCAAAAGCTTTTCTTTAGCAAAAAAAAAGAAAAAAAAAGAAAAAGAAATGAATGGTGTTTTTCAACCTCAGCAACATCAAACGGCACTTCACAGAAGATGCTGACGACTTCAAGAGAGGGGCCTATGAGTCCAGGGTTTTGCTAAGGAGCCCCCTCCCCCAAGCCTGGTGTGCTTTTGTGTCAATAATTCAAAGCTCAACAATTTCCAAACCAAAGCTTTGTTTATAAGAGCTGGGACCAAGTATCTGGGTGTCAAAGGGTGCTCCCAAATTCTAAAGCCAAACCATGTATGAATTGATGCCTGAAGTTTAATGGTAGTCAAAAAATAAAGAAATTTAGACAATAACTCACTGAGCTCTTTATAAATATTGGTATTTGAGTTCCATCAGTCAAAGAAGAGAGAGAAGTTTTAAATTTTGTGGAGGTATGTCATTGTAATTAAAATATGATAATTTGGTCAAAATGTATTATTACTATCAATCACCCCAACAAAGATATAGTACGTTTTAGTAGCATAGCATGTTGTGTAAATATTAACAGTGTTGGGTATTACGGAAGTACTGTAAATATTCTTATCTTAAGTATTTCTTACTAGCGTTAGTTGTCATTTGCAATCTTGACTTGATAGGTGCATATTCATAAAAAGGCAATGGATTTAGTTAGGAGTTGATTCAGGAACTCTAGGGCTACACATCCGGGGCATTATGATGGTCTATGCCCTAGGTACATGCTAACTAGGGGGCTTAGGATCTAGCGAAGAAGGTAAAAGGCAGAACCATATTCAGCCTACTAAACATTAGCGAACTGAATTCAACGCCAGTTTAAAAAGGATGCCATGAAGCAGAATGCTCTTAAGCCCAAACTCTGGTCTGCTGCATTGTGAATCAAAGAGGGCGGGATGGTCCTGGAAGGCAATGGACACTGTGTCCCCACTCACACTGTTAGAGTTAGAGAATAAACGAGTCCACGTCCAGTAAAAATCATGTATCTTATCCCAGAATCATATGTGTGAAAACAAAATAGACTCTATATTTACAATTAGCCTAAGATGGATGATCGTGGCCAGAATACATGTAGGAAGAAAATGGACAACTTCATGGAAGTTAGTAATCATTCAAAGCTCCAAAAAATCTTTGTGCAATCTCAGAACATTAGCTAAAAATAATTTAGAGTGAAATTTATGCAACATTTTCCTTTCATGATCCTATCCCCCAAAATAATGACATTTACAGGTTCTGAGCTCTGAACTTGAACTGACTTGCCAAAGACCAAGCGGGCCGCTCATTAGTGGTAAGCATAGGTGATTCTGACCAGGCATTTCACAGACCAACAGAGTTTAGTTTTCACTATCGATCATCAGCTGCCAATTAATTTTTTTAAATGGACTGTTCAAATATTAAAACAGAATTATTGGTTTGTCCAGGTTGTCAAGTAGCTGAGAGAAGTTATAATTGTTTTTCATTTAGCAGTCGCCATTAACAGTTCTCAAGAATACATTACCCTGGGGTTTCTTGGATCTTTGTCTTATTTGTCTCCTGTTTTTAACCAGAATAACAATGAAGAACGGGCAGAAAAGAAGCCTTTTTTCAGTTGCTGAAACAGAAGAGGTGTTGGTATTAAAATTACAAGGCCTGGGATGACTTTGTTCACTCTCTAAGTTTCAAATCCTACTCTCTCCATTCATAAAGTCATAAGCATTAGTTGTACCAACCTCTGTAGATGAACACATTAGTACAAAAATTTCTCTCTGCATGAAAGAGGGCTCTTTTGGAGACAAGCTAACAGTTTTACATTGAACAAGTCAAATAATCAAATTCCCAATTTAGGGGACAATGATAAGGGGATTTCTTTCTAATAAATGCAGGAGATCAATAACTGGGTGGGAACTGCTGTTATTTACCAAAACTGAAAGAGGAAGACTCCATATGCGTGCATCAGAGATTACATATGACTTGAGAGGCACATCTTTTTGGGGCGATGTTTGATGAGTAAATCTAGGGAGTTATGCCACAACCAGGTAGGGCCATTGCTGCCTTCACCACCCTCGCACTTGATAAACCATCTTTCAATTGTGGTAGGTGTCTCATGAACCGTGGTGGATGAGGAAGTAGGGACAGAATTCTAAAAACTTGGTATCTTCTGGTACAAAGAGTTTTTACATCATCTTCTAAGAGGAAAAACTTGGGTTTTTTTTCTTCAGAACTTCAAACGCTCATGAGTGACTGTTAAACCTCCTAGATCCTGAAAGATGATGGAGGTTCTGAGTCAGAAAACTTCTGAATCTGTAGGTTGTGTGAATCTGGAGGGTGTTACTGAGAAATGAGTGGACATGTTTGTTTCCAAAAGGTAGACTCTGAAACCGCTGGACGTTTCTAGGCCTGGCAGACTCCAGAGGTCAAGCACAGCTTTGACTTGGGGCAGGAAAAAATTCACACATGAGTCGCTTGGTGCCTCTGGTGCTGGAGATGGAGATGGGATGTCTCTGTTCAGCTACCATAGGGTGGAGTGGGTGAGGGAGAGATGACCTTCCCCCTCCTCCGACCATAGCCATCTGTGGCAGATGGGAAAGTTGGCCCTGAAGTCAGAAGAGTGGGAGATTTGGCACTGCCTCCCTGCCCAGCAGCACTAAGGAGAGTAGGCCCTGTATGTTACCTGGGCAGCACAGTAGAGCTAACTCTGTTGGCGGGAGTGTAGGTGAGTGGCTGTGGTGTGAGATCAGAAGTGCTACCCCTGCCCCATCCCTGGTATGCCTTGAGATGGCAAGGGTAAGGTAAATATGGCCCCCTTTGCTACCTGCAACAGGTGAGAGAGCAGAATTCAGGGTCACGAGAACAGTAGAGCTGTCCCTGCACCTCACCAAGTGTACCAACCCAGATAGTGGGTCCCGCACCTCACCTGGACAACACAGAAGGGCTGGCCCTGGTGGTGTGAAGGCAGATAACCTGAGCCCAAGGGTGTGAGAGCAGGAGATCTGGCCTGGCTCCTTGCTGTCTGCTGCTTTGGGTGAGCTAGTGGAGGTGGTGCTTGAGAGCTCACCTGAGTGGTGACGGTGGGAGAAAGCTGGCAGGTTGACCAACCTAGCTACCACCCAGACCCAGGACTATGAGGAAGCCCATCTCAACATCTATGACCTCATCTACGAACTGCTGGGGCATGTGAAGGGGAGGAACCTGCAGACCCAAAGCTACAGGAGCTCCATGACACAGGACAACAACAGGATGTCCAAGAAGAGTCCCAGTGAAGGCCCAGTATGAAGGGTGTAGCAGAAGCCAGAGGCCTTGAACTGAACCAATGACTCAGTGCAGTGAAAACTTACCAGTAAAGATGCATGGACTAAGGGCTATACTGTGTGACACAGTAGGCCACACTACAGTTTCCATGTTGAAATTATTTTTTAAATTGTTTTTTTGTTTGTTTCATTTTTAAATTTGGGGGGTTTGTAGCAGGGAGGTAGCAAGGGTAGAGGTAGGAAGCAAGGGGTCAGGGGATGAGTGAGAACATGATGCATGAGGTGAAATCCACAAAAAACAATAAAAAGTTAAAATAAAAAGTAGTTTAAAATGTAGATTTTATTGAATCTTAATGTTGAAAAATAACATTTTATTTTACATTCCTTCAAACATTAAAACCAGCACAGCCATGTTTTGTACAGTGGAGGCATCAGATTGGATTTGGTCCTGGGTAAGAGGAATTTGTGGACCCTTGGCTGATTTTGAGGCCAGTTTATCAGTGGTTCTCAACCTCCCTAATGCTGTGACCCTTTAATACAGTTCCTCATGTTGTAATGACCTCCAACCATAAAACTATTTCTACTGCTACTTCATAACATAATTTTGCTACTATTATGTATCATAATGTAAATATCTGGGTTTTCTGGTAGTCTTAGGCAACTCTTGTGAAAGAGTCATGTGAAAGAGTCATTTGACCTCCACTGGGTCATGACCCACAGGCTAAGAAACACTGGCTTACAGGCAGAGATTTTTTCTTTCTGGATTCATACTCAGGTTCTCTGGAATTGTCCATTTTGGGTCCACTTCCTGCTAACACTATTCTCTGTGCAAAGGATATGAGTGACCTTACATACATGAATTTACCCCTTCTCCTTATACTGCTAATTCAGCCACGTCACTTATTTATCTTCTTGCTACAGAACGTCCTCTACCAGGCTTTCTTTTGGGCCACCAACCAACTCCCAAATCATGACTTGAGATTTAATGTTAGTTGTGAACTCTCGGTCTTATCTCATGCTTGTTTCTTGCTAGCTCTTCTAAACTGTTTCTGTTCATCTGCATTTTGCCTCTGTACTTCTTACTTTTCTTTCTGGATGTCCCTACTACTCTATCAAGCTGGCTGGCAGCTGCCTCGCTGGCTGGTTCCAGGAGTCTCCTCTCTTTCTCCCTCATTATCTCCTTTTCTCCTCTCTCTTGGGCCTAGATTTCTCCTCCTACTTATTTTCTCTGCCTGTCAGCCCTGCCTATCCCTCTCCTGCCTAGTTATTGGCCAGTCAGCTTTTGTTAGACCAATCAGGTGCCTTCGGCAGGCAAGATAAAACAAATGTGACACATTTTTACATAATTAGGCATAACCAAATACAACACATCTTTCCATCATTAACAAAGGCAGCGATGCAAATGTAACACACCTTTATACAGTTAAAGTAATATTCTGCAGCATAAACAAATATAACACATCTTTGCCTAGTTAAATATTCTGCAACAATGTCCTACTCTCTCCTCTTTCTTCTCTTTGGTATTCCCTGCCACCTTCGATCGTACAGACCTAGTCAAGCAGATTATAGACTCTAACTCTCATGAGAACTTTCAGGGACAAAAATAAGACACATTTGAATGCAGGTCTTTGTCGCTGTGGGTCAAGTGGACACAGCACAGGACCTTCCGGCATTAGGGCTGACAGTGGCAGTCCTTGAGCAGTCCTTAGAGGCAAGTCGTGATGGAGCAACTAGGACCCATTAAAAGAGACCAGGCAGGCAACTTAATTCATGCTGAAATATTTTGCCTGCCTAATGAAAAAAGTTAAAACCACCAGCACCCCTGCCTGTGAGTGTGTGTGTGCACATGCACATGTGTGGGTTTGACTTTTAAGGTCTTGACACACATACACACCTCCTCCCTCTTTTCTGGCCATGGACAAATATCTCTAGTGTGGAAAACACATGTCTGTGAGAAAGAACCTGTCTTACTGTTCCCCCAGCAGACACCCGCTAGGAGAACATTAATGTGTATTCAAATTTATATTCATAACTGTCCACATTTGGAAATACAAGACCTGCTTCTGTTCACCATACTGACCTGAAGTTCTCGACTGTCAATTTGTATGAAACGCAGCAACTAGTGTATCCAGACTCCTCCCTTAACCCCTCGCAGAATGGCCCAGATGTTTGACAGGCGCAGCTGGTGGCTGTTTTTAGATGCTGCATTTACTGACTCCATGGCAAGTTCCCTGTTCTATAGCACCTCTGGCACGAGAGCAGTGAACTCAGATCGAGTAATCACTGGGCCTTCTTATGGTGGCTGCACGTCTTCAAAGGATAACAGAAGATCCTTCGTGGAGATCGAGGCTTCCAAAGTTGAATCAATTTTCCTAATTTGGCTTGCTGAAAATAGATGTAAGAATTCTAGAAAGAATACTATCTTGGGACACAGGGATCCTAAATTCTGTTCTGATTATCTTAATGTTTGGGTTTTGCTGTGAGGTTTTTGTTTGTTTGTTTGTTTTTTGTTTGCTTTCAATTTCCAGTAACACCCCAGTGGCAGTCTTTCAATTTCCAATAACACCCAGTGGTTACAGGTTACAGGAAGAGCATCTGATTTGCCTCCCGGCATACCCACCTATTTCAGGCAAGTTCATTGTTTCTTAATTTCTTTATTAGTTAAATGGAAATGACTATAATATATCTTGAGTCATTTACCATTGATTTGCAAATCATAGAAAGGTCTGTCTACCTACCTACCTACCTACCTACAACCATAAGATATTGTGTTACCTTACACAACTTTAAGAAGAGAAGTAGGAATTGGGTTATGGTACAGTTGGTAGGATGCTTGCTTAGCAGGCATGAACTCTGGGGTCAATGCAATGCCCAGCACCACATCAACCAGAAGAAGCAAGACTTACCTCTAATCCTAGCCCTCACCTTTGAGGTAAAAGCAGGCAGATCAAAAGTTCAAAGTCATCCCTAACTACACAGCAAGCTCAAGACCAGGCTGGATTTGGCTTGTCTCAAANAAAAAAAAAACCAAACAAACAAAGCAGAACAGAAGTAGGAAACTTACCAAACTTATCGGGCTTGATGGAGTCAGTGGTTCAGTCACATTGCTATTATTTGGACTTAAAAGTATCCCAGACAGGGCTGGAGAGATGGGTAAGTGGTTTATGACATATACTGCTCCTCTAGTGGAGTCGAACTTAGTTCCCAGCACCCACATCTGGCAGCTTACAACTGCCTGCAACTCCAGTTACAGAGGATAAATGTTCTCTTCTGGCCTCCTCAGACATGTCACTTATAGACAAATATACAGAGAGATGCAAAAACACAGGAGGGGAGATACCTATAAAATTGAAAAACAAATGCAAAAATGTCTCTCAAAAATTTGTGTTGAAGACTTGGCATCCAGTAATACAGCAATACTCAGATGTGGGACCTCTAAGGGGTGATTGGATCATTAGGGTTCCATTGTCATCCTTGAATTAAACATGATTCACATAACTTAATTGGTTAGTGTGAAGCAGGGGAAACAATAATCTTGGCAGAATTAAAGTATGGCACTGGGGTCATAAAAAGGATATTTCATTTATCTCTCTCTCCTCTTCTGCCATCTCACAGGATATTTCATTTCTCTCTCTTTCTCCTTCTCTTCTGCCATCTCTCTCTCCTCATTTTGTTTTCAAATTGTTTCCTCCAGATTGAGATAGTCCACCCTAAAGGGATCAGGGAGCCTCACAAGGACCATGATACTCATAAGAAACTTACATGTCTTAGAAAGATAGGGCAACTTCAAAGAGTCACAAGGCCCTTTCCTGTGGTTATATAATTCCCAGGGGAGAGGTAAGTCTTTGGTGGAGTAGTTGTATGTCCTTCATCCAGGGAACTCCTATGACGCAGCTTTTGAAAGTCATTCTTGCTAGCTCGAGCTTTCCAGTGGCTCAGTGGCCTTTGTGTTACTCGTGTTCCTGTAAGTAAACTGTTGGTTCATCAGGCTGGATAGAGATGGAATTCTTTCTTTAGTCTGTCATTACCCTTTGTATCTGGAGCAAATAGAAACGGACTCCCCAGGAAAAAAAAAAATCAGACTACACTGTGCTTTCCAGCCATAATGAGACAAATGTCTTTGCTCTGTCATGTATTAACATGTGTCCAGACCATGCTGTTCTGCACCCTTCCTCCATCTTTGAGATCTTAGAAATAAGGTCTTGGGTGTCCTGGGCTAGCTTCACATTTCTTTTAGCCAGAGTTGATCTTGGCTCTTTAATCCTCCTGCCTGTAATTCCCAGGTGCTGGGACCAGAAACAAGGGCTTCATGCAGGCTAGGTAAATATCCAATTCATTTACAGCTCTAGCCTGCAGAACCTCTACTGATGATTCCAAGCAAGATCATCTGGCAACCACGCGCAGATGAGTCAGGCCGTGGGGCTAGAATGTACCCATGTGTTGAGGATGATAGGGACTGCATTTGGACCTGGACCCGTAATCAGAATTTTAACAATGCAGACAGGCAGAACACTACTAGAGTGATCATACCTGTTGCAATCATAGAGCTTCAATGTCTTGGAAGCTAGCTTCAGTAGCATGTTTTTCCAAAAGCACTCCCAAGCTGTGGTTTGAAATCCCGAACTGTAGTAGCCTGTGTCATCTCACCTTGTCGCTGCCGGCACTCCCCTTATTCTGTTTAGTACATGGGAAAAAGAAAAGAGCCTCGATAATTTCTGTTCACTTTCTATTGATCAGAAATGGTCAAATGGCAAATTCAAATATGAAAATCTGAGAAATATATTTAAGACTATGAGTATTAGTGAGCAGTAAAAATTTACTTATTATCTGGTCAATGAAACCATTTTTTTCTTTTATCAGGAGACATAAGTATCATAAGGTTGTGTTTCCTGAATCAAGGGCAACACCATGCTGCACCTAGACATCAGATGTAGACATGGCTCCTTCTAGACCAACAGCCTGTAACCTGGAAGGCACAGGTGTTTGTCTATTTCTCCACATACATTCATGGTTAGAAGCAGAGTGACTGTACCCTTCTCGTACAGAAGACAAGGGATACGCACTCACTGGACTGTAGTTGTTAGCTCCATTCTGAAATTTGTTCTAGTTTGGTTGTTTGAAATAGAACTTGCCTTGTCATCAGGCTAGCCTTGAACTCACGGCAGTCCTCCTGCCATGGCTTCTTGAGTCCTGGGACTGCTGTGGTGCATCACCATGATCAGCTCTGCATTCTGCAGTCTCAAGGTTCTGGAAGCTTGGACTCTCGGCACCCAGGCCCGAGTGCAGGTTTTCTGACTAACAAGTGACTTGCAGGCCTGCTGACAGGATGAAACGGCTCTCTTCTTCTTCTTGCCTCCTCACCTCATCCTCCTTGGTCTTTACAGGGCCACCCTTTGCGAGAACTCCAGAACTATCCATGCTAGATTGCTGGTTGTGAACAGTCAGGCCCCCAGGCTTCTTTTAAATTCAAAACCAAACCCTCTGTTGTCCAAGGCTTGTGTTTGTTATTTGTTTTCCTAATACAATTTCCTTAAAAAAATATTGGGCCTGTGATCTGTTTGCTTCTGTTCAGTTCCCAGGGCAGGAACCTTAGGAAATTATTTTTCAGATATAATTCTAGAGCCTGGCCGATTTTGCTTCTTTAACACCCCTTTTCAATTTAAGAGCTACTTCCCTGAGGTGACATGGAACAGAAGATGAGAAGGCCTGACTCTTATTCTGATGTTTGCCTTGAATTATTTTCCTCCCACTGAGAAGTTAAGCCTTGAATCATTTCAATCAAGTACAAGACTTCATAGGGCCTTAGTTTTTCAATGCCTTTTTGAAAACCAAATCTTAATTTTCTGGGATTAGAAGCTTGAAAAAATTCAACCAAACAAGGATCTGAGTTTCTCAGGTGTTTATTCCTGTTATTTTGTCTGAAAATCATCCAATTACAATGTAATGGAGTCTCTTTCTGTAGTACCCTGCTAAATATGACAGCAGTGGACCACACACTATTAGTAGTCTGGTTTACAGCATCTTCACCATAATTATAAAGTCATTGAGTTTAGGGTTTCTGCCTAGTTACAACAGAAGTGTCATTTTCCTTTCTCTTGTTATGAAATACAATATCTGAACACATTTACAGGCTTTAAATGATAATTTAATATGTGCATAGAATGTGAAAGGGTGAAGTCAGGGTGAGAAACAAGTCCCTCTACGAGGAGTTAATAATGAATGTGCATCAGGATTTTCATATTCTACTGGTGATTTTTGAAGTTTATCATAGATTAGGGAAAAAGCAAGACAAATTCTTCTTTTCTGTGTTTTGGGGCCCTTTTCTTACTTTCTCAGCCCTACCTTTACTATTCTCTGATGATCACTGTACCACTCTGTTCTTCTAAGAGACCGAGTTTCCCATTTCCATAAGTGAGTAATAATCTGTTGTGCTTGCCTCTCTGTGACTAGTTTATCTCAGTTAACTTCCCAGGCCCAGCTCATTTTTTTTCACATTGCTTTCTGACTCATTTAGACTCCATATGGTTTAAGAGTTCTGTTATTGTTATGATAGAAGACTGCGCTTAGTATAAATTTTTTCACGAGCCAAGATATGGATCCAAGATATGACTATGTCATAATAACTAGGGGCCAAACAACTCACATCTTATTCAGCTCAACATAGACTTCCAGTCCTCTTCTAAGCAGGCCTTTAGAGCCTGGAATCCTTCAGCCTTGCAGTTCCAACCTCTCTAAACTTCAGGTCACCTTGCTCCATTCAGACAGCAGAGAAAAAAGGCAGTTAGATATGAATCATGGGCTCAAAGCATCTTCAAATGCCTGTACTAAGTCTATAGGAGACTGACTCTGTGAAGTCATGGACAGTCATGGATGGGGAATTGGGCCTTATCCCTTAGCCCTGAATTATTAGCTATTGACAGGTTCTAGGATTTGGATACTATTGTCTTAAGTTGTCTATAGGCCCTGAACCTATGATCACACAGTAGACTCTGATTAAATTTAGTAAAACAAAATGAATAGATACAGATGTGAAAAGCAGATTCGGAGGGAAGAAGGTAGGCAGATGAGGAAGTATAAGAGTGTAAAAGATGAAAATCAAAATTGTCAAAATGCATTATTTACATGCATAAAGTTGTAAAAGAAATTAATTTTTAAAAAGAAGAGAAAAAAGCATGGGTATGATGAAGCCACGCTAGGTATTTAAACCAAGGTTGTTTAAATGTTTTCTACCTACAACCCTCTTTTGATAGAAAAATTTTTTGTATCTCACCACAAAAAGACAAATATAGAAGAGCCACACAAGTCAAACATATACTTATAACAAACAAACAAAAAAACACTTAAAAATAATTGTTTGTGGCTGGCAAAATGACTCAGTGGGTAAAGACACTTGACCCCAGGTCAGACTGTATGAGACCCATCCCCAGAATTTGCACAGCAGGAGAGAAAACTAACATCTACAAATTGTCCTCTGACCTCCACAGATGTCCGTTTAGCACCTGTACATCCATGCAATACACATACATATTTGCACAAACAAATATAAAATAAAGCAAAAACCATTTAAAAATCCTTTGAAATATATATATATATAACTTATTAAGATGAAAGTCATTTTGCATACTAAAGAGTAGATAAAGTTATCTCTTTTTAGATAAAGAAATAAATCTTGGTTAACTATTCGGTACTACAAGACTTAGTGCATCTATGTCAGAGTTGATGGACATATTGATTTTATAACTGTCAATGCTGAGAAAACTGCTTCTCATAAATATGGAGCACAAAATGGCAGAAGTGTGTTCAGGACAATTTCAGTTGGAAATTCTGAGCTAACCCCAAGCCAATGTTCATTGAAGGATATTTTATGAACCTCAAGTCAACATTTCAAAAATCCACCTATAAATCCAAGTGTTCTGATAAAATAGCATCTAGAAGTTTACCATTTTGATGCATGTACTATAAGGTAGCAATCATTATTTTCCCAAATGAAGCCATTATGTATCTATGCGAGCAGGAGCCTTTGCATGTGCTGTGGAAACACAGCTCAGGAGTTTTGAATTTGAGCCAAGGTGTTTTAGGCAAGGTTCACTGATACAGTGTGGTACCACGTCATGAAAACTGCAAAACTTAAACATGCAATAGTGTGTTCAGAACCAAGGCTGCAGATAAGTCATGGAATGCAACTAGGGGACGTGTTACCCAAAACATCCATGGCTCATTACTCTTGACTTTGACTTCAGTTTGGTTATTTTGTGTTCAGACACCCTTTTATGTGACATGTTTTTTTTTCTGCCACCCTCACATTTAGTAGCACAACTACAAGATTACTCAGCTGGCATGGGGACTGCGTTAGTCAGCTGTCAGCTTTCTCTTACTGTCACACACAGTTGAGGAGATCCACGTAAAGGAGAAAAGAGGCATTTTGGCCTATGGCTGCAGATGTTTTGGTCTAAAGCCAATTGACTTCATCATTTCTGTGTGGTGATGAGCAGAGCATCATGGAGACATGTGGCAGAGCGGTGTCTCAGAAGGAAAGGCAGGNAGAGAGAGAGAGAGAGAGAGAGAGAGAGAGAGAGAGAATTTAGTGCCCAAGATCATGCCTTAAAGGACCAACTCCTTTCAATTATGTTCTATGTCCTATGTTCCTACCACCTCCCAATTCCACCACATTTTAATCCATCAATTGATTAACCCACTTAGAGCTCAAAGCGCTCAGCATCACTTCCCAAAGCCCATCAATCTGTAGCCAGGTGTTTAGCACAAGGCTTTTTTGTGGGAGATATTTTAGATATAAATCACAGCAGAAACTGAGAAATTAGAGTAAGGTATTAGGTATTTTCATTAGAGGATATTGCATAGATACTATCAGATGCAAGCAGTATCTACTGCGGTCACCCCAACTATAATTCTATTTAAAAGGAAGTAAGATAAAATGAATACTAAGTAAGGAATCAATAGAATAAACCACAATAAACTTCACTGGATTGTTGAGAACTAAAGACATAATGAATGCCAAATATTTAGCAGAGCCCCTGCTACATCAGTGCTTAATAAACTGTATCTGTTGCTGCTTATGTTTTCTATTACTGCTTCTTTATATAAAATTGGTGTTGGTGTAGGAATTAATGTTCTAGTAAGTTTATTTTAACCCAAACATTCTATTATCCTAGTTTTCTCATTTTGCTGTATGAACAAATCTAGATGAGAACATTTATGTTAGGAAGATTTTCAATTTCCTAAAAATGTCCTATTTTATGGCTTTTATTAGTAATTTCTCTTACATCTATATTCTGGATTTTTTTACTCTTAAAACTGTTTTTTTGTTTAAAAAAAACATTGAATCACTATTGATACTGAGAAAATAAATTTGACCACAGATGTCTCCTCTCTTGTCAAATCCCAAGAGGGTGTGTTTAGCCTGACTTCTGTTTCCTGATGGTTGAATTCCTCTATACAAAGTAAAACTGATACTTGTCCCTGAACGGTCAAGGTAAAAACCAAGACTATGGATAACCTAGAAATCATGATAGGACAAGGATAAAGTACAATCCTGTTGACGTTTGAATAGCTTTTAATGTGTCCTGCCTGTGAGTTTCTGGGTAAGCAATAGCAAAGAAGAAGGAAAAGTCAATTCTTCCTTTTCAAGGAGCTCCTTATTGTCTATGCCAGACAATGGGAAGAAGTAGATGTAGTGGGAATCCTAACTGACCTTAAAAATAAAAATCCAGAGTCAGATATTAGGGGTGAAGGCTGAAAGATCAGAGAAGCAGAGCAGTCAGCCACTAGAGCTCTTGCTTCTACAAACTCCACAGACAGAAATGGGTACCCTATCTCTGCAAATCCTCAGACTGAATGTTCCTGTTTTTTCCCACCTTATATTCCTCTCTCCACCCAGCCATATGTAACATGAAGGGGTCTGCTTGTTGGGGTTAATGTCCCACCTGGTACCCCACAGCCGGCAAGCCCCAAA
>LOJH01015268.1:923-23547 GCA_001685095.1 Ellobius talpinus | reverse complement strand
ATTACTCACTATTATTATTATTAGTGTGAGTAAGTTCACACTAATCTACCTATTCTTCCATTCAGTTTTCACTTTTTTGAGATCTTTGAGCCTACATAATTTCCAGCCCATCCCCCAACTTTATACGGGTAATAATTAATCCCAAAATGGTGTCCCTAACCCTGAGGACAAACTTTTTTGGTAGAGGGGACATTGTCTTCTAGAGTTGCTTCCAGCTGTCATGGGGGCAATGATTTTTCTATAGGATCCTGTAAAAGTAAAATAATGGTTAAGTTTCAAGATTGTTGATTGTATAATTGCAAATGGTCTCTGAGTAGTCAATAGGGTCTTTTTGTTTGTTTGTTTGTTGAAGTTTTTATTTGGAGTTTTGGCCAGAACATTGTAAGAAGGTGCACTGGAGATGAGGAATATTGTCCCAGTCAGGCTCATACCCTGAGTTGGAGTGAAGGTACCAGGAATGCTTATCTGAGTCAAGGTAAGTGTTACAGCTCTGAGGGAAAAGCATCCTGGCAGTTGGGCTGCCTTCAAGGGAAAAATGTTTCTGAGGCTCCCAAGTGCCCCCTCTGTTCTACAGAGGATCTTTCTTTCCTCACTCCTAATGACAGCCTTTCTTCATTGGCTGATTCTGTCGGAGATTCTCCCTGCTCCTATTTGTGCTCAAAATTATTCTGACTTTTAATTCATTAACTGGTAGAGAAAACAAATCTGATCAAGACACCTACACAGCAATACTTCTCCTAACTCTACACAGAAAAAGTAACTACCCAAGCCAGTCCAAAGTCCTGACTCACAAAACTGCAACATCTGATAATAAATACTTTAAGTAACCAAACTGCAAAATGGTATATTACACAGAAGTAGATACCTAGGGCAGTACATAGACTCTACCTTTTCTGTTAATCAATCTGTGAGCTGTAAACACTTTACAGAAAATAGCTTTCAAGGTCTCATTTTCAGTTGTTTTTAGGACAACAAAACTTCTTGGAGACTATCACAAACACTTTTAAATTTCAACAGAAATCTTTCTACAGTCCATTCCTGGGTCTAGCCATATGTAAGTCTAAACATACTGTCCTAAACGTTGTCCTGGATGATTTGGTTGTTGGTGATGCTACAGTTGCATCAGGCAAATTTTCCTGTTATGGTAAAATCATCACAATTATACTGCCTTCTTCTTTGCTCAGAGTCTGCTGGGTAAACCATCTTGTCTTGCTAATCCTTTTGACCTATTGAGGTTCCTCACTCTTAGAATACAGTATTTTTTGGTTTTATCATCAAGACTAGTTTCTAAATTTCCTGTTGAAATAGATTCCTGGTTGCCTTACCTTATTGGTCTCTAAATGTGGTGCTTTTGCATAACTAATAATTATGTCTGTGCTGAGAGTCCTCACAGCTGTATCATGTACACTAAAGAAACTATGTTTTCCAATAAAAAGCACATTCTTGTGGTTCATATAATGCACATGTAAATGCATCGCCCTTTACTCTTTACTTTGGGCTGTTATATAGTATTAGCTACAAACCTAATCAAACCGGGGAAGAAACACATACTGCACATTTGAAATGTAAACCTTGAGAATAATTTGACATTCTGAAACCCCATTTTTCCTACTTTTCTATATTGAACTCCAAGTCTAAAATACCTACAGGGTATAATAAAATATTCTAGAAATCTGTCACAGCATCCTATTGAATAACTGAGCATAAAAACTCACACAGACAGTCCTGGGCATAAGCTTGGTGTCAGAAGGAAGGAAAGTAATGAAATAGAGAGACCCATACACTGAAAACTTTAAAACATTGATAAAGAAACTGAAGAGGGCACAAATCAATTAAAACACATCCCATGTGTATAATTCTGGAGAATCAGCTTTATTGGAGTCATCATTTTTTAAAAAAAAAGCAATATGCAGTTCCAATACAATCACTATAGACATCACAATGGCATTCTTCAAAGAAACAGGGAAGCCAGTCCTAAAGATTAGATAGAGGTATGAAAGATCTAAAACTGTTAAGGTAATAGTGACAAACAAAGGCCCAATAAGGCTGGAATGTTGCAGGTATCACTCCACCTAGTTGAATACTATACTGAAAAGCCATATCATGCAAAGCCATATGGTGCTGCCAAAGAGAGAGAGAGAAGGAGAGAGAGAGAAGATTGGAACAAAATACAGAAACAGGAAATAAAGCAAAATGTGTCGATGAAGAGGGAAGGAAGGAGAAAAGGGGAGGGAGGGAGGAAAAGGGAGAAGAGGAGGAAGAGAGGAGATGAAAGGGGAGGAAGAGGAAGAATAATGGGAGGAGGGGGGAAGGAGGAGAAAGGAGAGTAAGAAAATTATTCTATCAAGCTTTCCTACTTACACATGCTAGTTTCAGAATATATGCTTGTGTTTTATGAAAAATATCACAGCACAAAGCTGATTTCATATAAATGCTGAGGTCTGAACACCTAGAGCAGAAGTTGTGCTAAGTAGGAGGCTAACTGAACCAACATATGGGAGACTGTGTGAGCACCACTTCCTGATGCGGGAGCCACCCAGGGGCTCTGTCAGTGTCAGGTGCTGTGAGTCAGTGGATGCTCTAAAATGATGACAACCTGAACAAAATGGAGTTTAGTTTTGGCTCTTACAGGATGGTTTATATTCCTGGAAATGCAGTGAAAAGCACCACATGCATCTTGCAGTTTAACTACAAAGACATTGGAGTAAGTCAGAGTGTTTCTACATTATTTGTTTTTACTTACTACTTTATAATCTCGAGTGGACCACTTAACTCCTAATTTAATGTGAATTTAATGAGGCATTTTAGGTTAATATTCTCCCATTCAAAAGAGTATTTATTGAAATCCATTTCTCAGTATCTATTAAATAACCATATTTTAAAATAGGGTCTTTAGAAAGATAATCAAGTTAAAAGAAGTTTTCAAGACAGGCTACAAGACAAAATGACTAGGGGCCTCATAAGACAGCAAGACTTGGGCCAATGAGAAGGCTCAGTGTTGAGCCTTTCAACCAAGTTGGATATCTAGAAGGAAAGAAGGACTTCAAGCTGTCCTGGGACTTACACATGTGTGCCATGGCCCATGCACATACATATTATAAATAAATAAGTTTAATTAATATAATAACACATTTAGAAGGGGAAATGGGGTACAGGTACTCATACTGTGTAAGCTCTGTGCAAGGATGAGGACAGAGACAAGGATGGTGCTTTCTCAAGCCAACTATTGCCAAATATTGCTACAGACCCACCAAAGAGATGAAGAACAGACACTTTGTCACGGTCCTCAGAAGGAGTGAAATGTTTGGAAAAGTCACTCATGGCCTTGTAAGTTCAAGAACTGTGAAGCATAAACTCATCCTTCTTAAGACCCAGTTTCTAGTACTCAGAGGAACAGGATACAGAACAGATTGATGCACTAAGAAAGTTAGTTAGGACAGTCCCCAGCAACAGCAATGAGGTGAGAGACCTGCATCCAGGCTGCACCACCACCACTGAGACCCACTGGATTCTGTTCCCCCAAGACACACTCAGCTGCCAAAGACCCAACTCCTAATACCTAGACATCCTCCCTCTGGCAAGCCCTTCCCTGTAGCCCCAAAAGATTATATAGGCACAGGCACAACCCAGAACAGCAGAAGAACAGAGTGATGGCCTCCCAGCTGAACTGCCCCAGTGACCAGATCCTAAACCCCAGGTCACATCTGGTGCACTTCCCCCTCCCATCTCAGCATCAGCAAGGCACTTGGACCCCCACTCTGGTGGAACTCCACTGCTCTGCTGCAGTCCTCAGTAGTCAGCAAGCAGGACAGAGACCTGCCTCCAGGATGCACACCACTGCTGCAACCCACTGGATTCTGTTCCCAAGACCCACTCAGTTGCCGAACCCCATGAACCTTGTCATCCTTCCTGTGGCCAGCCTTCCCCCAAACTCCAGCAGACTACATAGGTGACAGCACAGCACACACCAGCTGGAAGAACAGATGAGTAAACACCAGTGTAAATATATAAAGGATAATATAGCACCACCAAAATCCAGTGGTCCGACAACAAAAAGACCTGAACATTTGAATGTAACAGAAGCACAAGAATATGACTTTAAAAATAATTGTTAGAAGGTGATAGAAGCCCTTGGAGTTACTATGGTTACCACAATGCTGTGTTCCCAGCCACCAGGGAAGGAAGTGGAAATGCTTAGAAACTGCAACAGCACTGCTGCGTTTTTCTATAATTATTAATCAAAATTTCTAGCTTAACTAGTTACACTTAAGAAATGTAGTTAGTGCATGGAGCCAACTTCCTAGAATTTTGCACTGAATTAAAGTCCCATTCTTAATTAATCCTCCTGGTATCTGCTGGGAAGCTTCACAGACAAAGGGTACCCTTTGAGAGGTAAGGTGCCTCCTTATCAGATTCACCCAGTTATTGTGATTCTGTAAAATGCATGCTTATTAACTGTCTGTGTGGGTATATAAACTGAAAACCATGTGTGATTGGGAGAAACAGTGAGAGAACAGCAATGCCAGGAGAGACATCCAAAATAAAACATCAAGAGAACACTGAAGAGATCAAAGGAAGAATAAACAAGACATGATAAAAGACTTACGTGCACTAATTTATTTTCTTTACCCTCAGATATCCTTAGCCAGTTTTTGCCTGCTATAGCAATCCTTCTGAATCCTGAGAGATTTAATGGCCTTAACCCCCTGATAAACCTCAATAAAAGCATATTCAACAAAACCATAGAAGACAATTTTCCAAGCCTAAAAGAGGATATGTCAATAAAGGTACAATAAGATTACAGAACACCAGGCAGTATGAAGCAACAAGAGAAAGATCACCTAGTCACATAATAATAAAACCATTAAACATACAAAAATAAAAAAAGACTATTAAGAGCTGAAAAGGTAAAAGGTCAAGAAACATATAAAGGCAGACCTAATAGAGTTACACCCAGCTTCTCAATGGAGACTCTAAAAGTCAAAAGGTCCTGAACAGATATCTTGCAGAAACTAAGAGACCATGGATGACAGCCCAGATTACTATAACCAGCAAAATTTTCAATCACCACAGATGGAGAAAACAAGATATTTCATGGAAAAGCAGATTTAAACAATATCTGTCCACAAATTTAGCCTTACAGAAAGTACTAGAAGGAAAACTCTAACCTAAGGAAGTTAGATGCACCCAGGAAGGTACAGGCAATAGATAATTGCATACCAGCAAAATACAAAGAAAGCAAGCGTGCGTGCACACACACATACACACACATTACCACCACTGCCTCCAAAACAAAAACATAACATTAATTAGCAATCCCTGGTGATTAATCTCTCTTAATATCAAAGAACTCAATTCACAAATAAAAAGATACAGGCGAAGAGAATGGATACAAAAGTAGAATCCATTTTTCTTCTTCACAAAAGAAACCTAAACTTCAAAGACAGAAATTACTACAGGAGTAAAAGACTGGGAAAGGATTTCCCAGTCTAATGGACCTAAGAAGCAAGCTGGTGTAGCTATCCTAATGTCTAACAAAACAGACTTCAGACCAAAGTTAATCAGAGATGGAGAAGGACATTTCATATTCAAAGGAAAAGTCCATCCAGATGAAGTCTCAATTCTGAACATCTATGTCCCCAAATTCAAGGACATCTACATATTTAAAAGAAATAATACTAAAGCTTAATCCTCACATCAACCCCACATATTAACAGTGGGAGACTTCAATACCCCACTCTCACCAATGGAAAGATATGCCAGACAGAAACTTAACAGAGAAACAAGGGAACTACCAGATGCTATTACTCAAATGGGTATAGCAGACATCTCGAGAACATTTCATTTCAACACAAAGGAATATACATTCTTCTCAGCATCTCAAGGAAGCTTCTCTAAAATTGACCACATATTTGGTCACACAGAAAATCTCAACAGATACAAAAACAAACAAAGAAAACTCCGCAAACTAAAGAAAACCTTCAAACTCATAGAAACTGAACAACTCTAAATGAATTACCACTTGTCAAGGAAGAACTAAAGAAAGAAATTAAAGACTTCCTAGAACTCAATGAAAATCAATCCACATCATACTCAAACTTATGAGAACTATAAAAGCAGTGCTAAGAGGAAAGTTCAGAGTGGTACATAATGATTTGGAGAAATCTTACACTAGAGACTTAATAGCACACCTGAAAGATCTAGAACAGAAAGAAGCAAACTCAGTCAGGAGGAGTAGAAGAAAGGAAATAATCAAACACCAGGCTGAAATCAATAAAATAGAAACATAGAGAGCTATACAAAGAATCAATTAAGCAATGAGTTTGTTCTTTGAGAAAATCAACAAGGTAGACAAACCCTAATCCAAACTAACAAAAAGGTAGAGAAAAAATATCCAAATTAAAAAAAACAAAAACAAACAAACAAAAAAGGGGGGATCATAACAACAGACACTGAGGAAATCCAGAGAATCATTAGGTCATACTTCAAAAAACTAAAAGAAATGAACAAGTTCCTTGAGGGGTGCCACATACCCAAATTAAATTAAATAAAGTATCATATAAACTATCTAAATAGACCTAATACACTCAAGAAAACAGAAGCAATCATTAAAAGTCTCCCAACCAAAAAAAAAGAAAAAAAGAAAAGAAAATCCCAGGGCCAGATGGTTTCAGAACAGAATTATACCAGGAGTGCTAATACCAATATGCCTCAAATTGTTTGTTCCACACAATAGAAACAGAAGGAATATTGCCTTTTTATGAGTCTATAGTTACTCTGATACCCAAACCACACAAAGACACTACTAAGAAAGAGCATTATATACCAATCTTCCTCATGAACATTGATATAAAAATATTCAATAAAACACTGACAAACCAAACCTAAGAACACATAAAAAAATCATCCACCATGGTCAAGTGGGCTTCATCACAGAGATGCAGATGCAGGGATAGTTCAACATATGAAAAATTATTGATGTAATTCATGATATAAACAAACTGAAAGAAAACCACATGATCATCTCATTAGACACTGAGAAAGTCTTTTACAAAATCCAAGACCCCTTCATGATAAAGGTGCTGGAGCAATCAGGGTTACAAGACACATACATAAAGATAATAGAAGCAATAAACAGCAATCTGCCAGCCAACATCAAATTAAAAGGAGAGCAACTCAAAGCTATTCCACTAAAATTAGGAAGTCAAGGTTGCTCACTGTCTCCATATCTATTCAAAACAGTACTTGAAGTTGTAGTCGGAAAGGAAGAAGTCAAACTTTTGCTCTAGGAAGATGATATGATTTTATACATAAGTTGACCCTAAAAATTCTATCAGGTAACTCCTACAACTGATAAATACCTTCAGTAATATGTCAGAATACAAGAATAAAAAATATCAGTAGTCCCCCTTTATAAAAAAGGGCTATATAAAAGGGCTGAGGAAGAAATAAGAGAAACACCATTTACAAGAGCAACAAATAACATAAAATATCTTTGAGTTACTCTAACCAAACAAGTGAAAGACCTATGTGACAAGAACTTTAACTCTTTAAGAAAGAAATTGTAGAATACACCAGAAAATGGAAAGTTCTAGTGTGCTCGTGAATCTAAAGATTCAATACAATCCCCATCAAAATTCAAACACAATTCATTACCAACCTCAAAAGAACAATCCTCAACTTCATATTGAAAAACAAAAAATCCAGGATAACAAACAAATCCTGTATATTAGAGGAACTTACAGAGGTATCACCACCCCCAACTTCAAACTCTATTATAGATTTATAGCAATAAAAACAGCATGATATTGGCATAAAACTAGACAGGTGGATTAATGGAATTTCATTGAGGGCCTTGATGTAACTCCACATACCTATGAACACTTGATTTTTGATAGAGAAGCCAAAATTATAGAATGGAAAAAAGAAAGCATCTTCAACAAATGGTGCTGGTGTAACTGAATGACGACCTATAGGAGAATGTGAATAGATCTATATTTATCACCATGCATAAAAGAAACTAAACATCAATGGTGTGGGAGGTCCTCCCCCATCACATCAAAATACCAAAAACTAAGTTTAAAATGTGATAAAGATTTAAAACAAAATTCTCAGCAGAAGAATCTCAAATGGTCGAGATACACTTAAAAAAATTTTCAACATCTTTGACAATCAGGGAAATATAAATCTAAATGACTCTGAAATACAATCTTATACCTGTCAGAATGGTGAAGATCAAAAACACTAATGACTGTATTTGTTGGAGAGGATATGGAGTAAGGGAAAACACTTGTTCGCTATTGGTGGGAGTGCAAACTTGTACAGCAAGTCTGTATGCAGTTTCTCAGAAAATTGAGAATCAATCTACATCAAAACCTAGATATATATAACAATCTTGATCATATACCCAAAAAATGCTCAGTCATATAACAAAGAAACTTGTTCAACTATGTTCATAGTAGCGTCATTTGCAATAGCCAGAACCTGACAACCTAAATGGCCCTCATGTGAAGAATGAATAAGGAAAATAAGGTACATCTACACATTGAAGTATTACTCAGTGGTTAAAAAAAAATGACATCATGAAATTTGCAGGCAAATGAATGGAATGAGTTAAAATCATCATGAGTGAGGTAACCCAGGTCCAGAAAGACAAACATGTTATCTACTCACTTATTAGTGGCTATTAGCGGTAAAGTAAAGGATACAATCCACATCCCCCGAGAAGCTAGTTAACAAGGAAAGCCCAAAGAGAAATGCATGTATTTCCCTGGGAAGAGGAAACATATGGTAAACTAGGGGCAGGGGTGGTGTGAGGATTTAGGGAATGGTAGTATGGGCGCATGAGAGATTAGTTTGGGTTGGTTATTGGTGGGACAGACAAGGAGAATAATGAAAGGGATATCTTGATGGGAGGGCATTTTGGGGTTTGGGAGAAATCTGGTACCAGGGAAACTCCCAGGAATCCATGAGGATAACCCCAGCTAAGACTCCTAGCAATAGTAGAGAGGATGTCTGAACTGGCCTTTGCCTGTAATCAGATTGATGACTATCCTAACTGTGATCAGAGAGCCTCCATCCAGTAACTGATGGAAGCAGATGCAGATATCCACAGCCAAGCACTGGGCCTTGCTCCAGGAATCCTGTTGCAGAAAGAGAAAAGCCAGGGGGAGAACCCACAGAGATAGCTGACCTGAGCTCCCGGGAGCTCAGGGTCTCAGTTCTGTCAGCTAGAAAGCCTGCATGGGACCGACCTAGGCCCTCTGAATGTGTAAGACAGTTGTGTAGCTTGATCTGCTTGTGGGGTTCCTAGCAGAGAGACCAGAATCTATCCATGGTACTTAAATTGACTTTTTGGAATCCATTCCTCATGCTGGGTTGTCTCACCACAACTTGGTGCAGCGAAGGAGCTTGTTCATGTCTCAACTTATTGTGTCATGCTTTGTTAATTCTTATGGGAGGTTTACCCCTTTCTGAATAGAGACAGAGGAGTGGATGCAGGGGAGAAGAAGGGAGGTTTGGGGAGGTGGTGTAGGAGTTCTTTTTGTTTGTGTGTTGCTTTTATAGGATAACAAATACAGAAATTGCCTTGGTCTAGTTGGTAGGGCGGAGAAGACAGAACTGAATTATGGGAGAAAGAAAGCAGAGTGAGTGAATTGCCATGGAGCCACCAGAATCAGACATACTGAATCTTTCCTGATAAGCCATGACCTCGTGGTGATATAAAGATTAGTAGAAATGGGTTAAATTATGATGTGAGAATTAGCCAATAGGAGGCTAGAAATAATGAGCAAGGCAGTGATTTAATTAATACAGTTCCTATGTGGTTATTTCATTCAGGTGTAAGCTAGCCAAGCAACCAGGAAAAACATAGGGACCCACTCCTTGTAACAGGGAGGGAACAGGAGGAGAGGAGGACCGGGAAACCCGTTAGTATGCAAAATAAATGAAAAAAAATTAATAATAAAAGAAAGTTAGATAAAGAAAGCTAGATAGATAGAAAGTTGTTTTTTTATAGTTACAATACAAAATTTGAATTTATTTCTTCAATCTTTGTATTAAGACACCTTTTATATTTCTGACTACTGTTTTTCTTTTTCCCAGGGAGGGCAAGTGATGTTATGGCTCTGTAGAAAGTAGCTTCTTAAAGAGAAGATACATTTTGATGAACATACAGAGGTTGAGACTGTATGACCTTTTGCAATATTTAGAAAACACAAATCACTGCCTTTATATTATAACAAAGTAACGAGGATCGGACAAAATATCTAAGGTGGCACCTGTGTCACCTTGTTGACCGTGGGTTGAGTGACTTTGAGGAAGTGCCAGAGATGGCCTCACATATAACATGCTAACTGGTTGGAGAGCTTCTTGGAAAGACTGAAGCAGCCTTTCTCCTTGTCTCAGGGGCACCGAAGGGAAGCTACAAGCCAAGCTCACCTTGTACCAAAGACGGAAGACACACCCTATTTTTTTTTTCAAAAATGTGATAGCATGAAGAAATGAACAAGTTTTTTGCTCAAAGTTTTCATAATTTTTGAGTGAGGGATGGGTGCATAAATCAGGTTCTTTACCATTGTTCTTCTCATGAAGGAAGAAGGAACACTACACAAAATTTGTAGATGCTACAAGACAGTGGACAATACGGTCACTTGGAGAGCATCACCAGCCACAAATCTCAGTTATAAACGCCCAATGGGGCATCTGATTAGACATGAGTCAATGGGCCAACAGTTGTCAGGAAGGAGGCATTTCCAGAGCTTATTAAGGAGAACAATGCCCCTTGAATGAGAAAAGGAAGACCATTTATGTCATGAGCATAATTTTTAAATTTGAAATACAGACATATCTTTATGTATCCATAAATCCCCCTAATGAATCAATTTCCATTTCTTTCCACAGGCATTCATTAAGGAACAACCAGCAGACAAGTGTTTCTCAAGACTCCAGGCCCTGAGCTCTAGAAACGGAACAGTCACTAATGCACATACTTTCAGAGTCCCAGCTGCATACATAGACAGATGTTCACACACAGGCTTCTGGTGCAGCACAGTGTAGATGGCAATCCCAATTACTTAAAGTTAGATCAATTAGTTGCTCAGAATGTCAGACAATTTCACACGGGGACTACTTAGAGAAAACTGGCGCCATGAATGATTTCCACTTACATGTGTCCAAGGATATAGGCATACTTAAGAAAATGGATTCAGGAAATTCTTGTAGATATTTTAGATAGTGCCACTACAATGTGCTTCCTACTTTAGATCAACACCACCTCCAAAGCTTCCACCCTTTGCTCTTCCCCTAGATTATGCCCCTTGGCTCAAGTCTCTCAGTAGGAGCATACTGGAAATTTTGAAGAAGCATAAAAACAAAGACCCTAAACGGATGTGGAGTGACCTACACAAGGCACCATCCTGAGGAAGGATGAGTCTGTAGTCAGCAGGTATTTTGCACAAAGAATATCTTTCCCTTTTGTTCCCCAGGATGGCGGCTTTATCAGTCCCTGCCAGTCTGCAGCCCCAGTGACTAACCCATGTTCTTTTATCTCAGGTGCTTTTCTCTCACTGTGGTGTAATTACAGAGAGCTAGAATTCTTTCATTTGATCATATTTGCTATTTAGGCATTTCCTATTGTCACTGAAAAAACACAATGGTCTGAAATATGGTTCTAGTGCCAAAGAACTGGGGCATCTTGTCCTGGAGGGGTGCTCTCCAAAAGGTCACAATGACTGTGTCCTAAAGCTGCATGATCAGAAAATGCCCTCCAAGGACACACTCTGTCTAAAGGTGAATGAATTTTCTGTTTTTTTTCTGGACAATGACTTCAGTACCCTCAAATACTGAGGACTGCTGATGCCCCACAATGCCTGGACAGCCTCCCAGGGTTGGCAATGTCAACACTGCTGGGGTCCAGAAGCTTTGAGCTAGAGTGTCCTCACTCCTCACACAGTCTTCGCACTGAGTGCACAGCCCTGTTTGCCTCCTCCACTGCTTATAAGAACAGGAGTCATAGTAGGCTAGGGCCTCACTTGATTGCCCCATTAAGTCTTAATCACCTAAGCTTAAAGCCTTAAAACACAACCCCACTAGGGGTTATAGCTTCACTACATGATCTCTTGTCAAGACAATTCTGTCCATAGTACCAGGGCAGAGGGAGAAGAGAAACTGGAGGGAAGATAATTTCACTTTAAGGGATTTTCCCTAGAAATTCTGTTAGTTCTTTTCATGTGTCATTGTCTTAAATCATTGTAATGTTCGATTACAAAGAAGGCTAGAAATATTTTCTCTAACTTGATATTTGTACACTCAGCTAAAGCTGATGAATGTCTGTTGGTAAGATGAAAGGATCACCTCTTCTAATCCTCCCTTAGCATGTTCCTTCCATATGTAACCTTTCGGAGTCCTTGCAGGGCCCATAACCTAGCGACTTCTACTCTCACATGGGATGTTAGCACCACAGATGCCATGCCAGTTCTAGGTCCTTCCTCTTCCTGAGAAGAAAGAGCCTCACAAAAATAAATAAATAAACAAATAAATAATAAATAAATAAATAAAATAAACACTCACAGAACACAAAATGCTTGGCTTTTGGCTTTCTTCCCTAGCTGGGAGTTTTTAGTCCCAGCAAACTGACTCTACTTCGTCTCATTTTGTGTTGAAAATTTTAGACTGTAGTGAGAAAGGCTCTTAATGATGTCCCTTAAATTAACTTCCTTTCCGACAGGAAACCCTGGGAATCCTGTTTTAATTGACAAAGATTGACATGTATTTCTTAAAGTATGAAGTTTGGAAAATCATCCCTGAATAAAAGTTACTTATTCACCACTGTGCATGTGTGCTCTTTCCAAATGACTATCAAGTAGCAGCAGCAGAGCTTGCTTTAACATGTTGATGTTCACCTGCTCATACACTGATAGAGCACAGTTTGGGTTTTCATTTAAAGTTACATTTGATGTATGCTTCTAGTGATGAAAATAGGGCCATCATCCATGTCATCTGTGAAATTTCTCCCAAACACCATATTTATGTGAAATACTGTTCAGTCAGAATGGAAAAAGAGCAGCTAATGAACTGAAAGGTGGTGATACCTCACCCTCTCCAGTAGGTGCCAAAGCAATGCAACTCACCATTCTTCTTGTAGAACATAATTTCTCCTTTGAACTCTATCTTTTCTTCCAGAGACTTTTCTATCTGAAGCATCAGCTGCTCGTTGGTCTCCACACCAAACAAAAACTTGCAACTGCAGCTCTTCTGCATGACTTCAGTTCTTGCAAACCCAGCCAACTCACAGAAGCCATCGGAACAATAGACTATGGGGAAACCCTTTGCCACCTGGGCATTGGCCAGGATGAAGTTGCTATCTGGAGAAAAAGAAAAGAAGACATTCAGCCACTACACCTCTTCTTTAAGTCACAATTTCAGGTATCTGTTCAGCTCATTGTGCTAAAGATTGAGCCCATCCCAGACTTGGATGGGCAGTGGGAGCTGTGCTGGCTCGGCTCTGACATGGCTCATGTGTGCATTAGCCACTCACTTTCCATGTGGCCATAGGGACTGATGCCTTGGAGGGTGGCTCTTGCCTTAAGCTGCCTGAGAAAGTTCACCTCTGGACCCATTTTGTTGGATTACATGATCTCAAAATCAGATCCTGAGGCATGAAGTTAAGTGTGTGCTGTGTCTAAGGAAGGAAACTTCAGGTTGAGGCAGGAGGAAGTTTTAGAGATGAATGTTGAAGGATGAATAACGTATTTATAGGAAAAAGCAATACGTGCTAGAGCATGGCTTCAAACCAAAGCATCCCCAATGTTTGCCGTTGATTACTAGAATGTAGCTGAAAGAATAAATGATTATAAAAGCATTCTCTCATTCACACAAATGTTGCATACCAACCATAAATATCTGAAATGGGGCC
Source organism: Ellobius talpinus (assembly GCA_001685095.1). Taxonomy (NCBI): domain Eukaryota; kingdom Metazoa; phylum Chordata; class Mammalia; order Rodentia; family Cricetidae; genus Ellobius; species Ellobius talpinus. The sequence continues at coordinate 9,632 of LOJH01015268.1, read as the reverse complement.
TTAAATATAATAAAATTGGAAATGAAAAGAAATAAGAGGGTAAATTTAAAAGTAAGGTTTAATTATAATATCCTATTACATGGAACTATTGTCTTAAATACAAATACGTAAAAATATGTACATATACCAAGTATAAAATATTTATATATTCATATATTCATATTTCTACAATACTTACACAGACATACACATGCTACTACAGCATTTAGAATCTGTTCTTATCTCTAGAGAAAGTAGCTTTAGGCACAGAGGGATACACCTTGCTTTTACCATATACTCTACTGTGTACCCACTGGATTTATACAAAATTATTTATATATTGTCACCTTTGAAACACCATGTTCAAAGAGGTTTGCAGCAGGCAGCTTTATATCATGTCAATAGAAAGGAGGATCTGTGGCAACTTCTCGATAGCCAGTGGGATAAACTCAGAAAACCCAGTCCATTGTGTCCCCATCTTATCCTGAGCATCTGCAGTTTGTTTCCCAGAACAGGCACTCAGCTTTGCTTCAGGCAGTCCTGGTCTAAGAACCATTCCTAGTGACAGTATTGACATCTTGCCTTAACTTCTTTGGCTCATCCATTCGGATAACAGATTTTGTAAACTTTTGAACCACATGCTCTTTGCAAGCCACAGGAGTGAAACAGATTACCCTAGACTGAGATGAGAATTCTCTCACATTTCACAGTATCATTTATTGACTATTGAATGTTGGACATTGTCCAAGGTGTGAATGAATAAACTATATGTGACCCTGTCCTTAGCATGCTTCTGGCTGTGTAGAACCCTAGCTCAGTCTAGAGGAGATAAGTTCCTCTCAGACGTTAGTGTGCCCTCCTCCCCATTTTAAAATTTGATTAGAGGATTGCTTAGAAAACATAAAAACAGAGCTTGGCATAGTTGTCAAAAATCCTGAAGGAACTTTGAATGCCATTTTATGTCACTTTATAAGTGATTTGTTTCAATGGATCTCTGACACATATTGACATTCTTCAGAAATGCCAGGAGACAGGGGTCCACCTTTCAGTAAGCTCCAGGGCAATGGACATCTTGAGGAAAATGTGTGAATAAGAATCGTGTATGATTTTGTTTTCAGATGCTATAATTTAACTAAAGAAATGCATGATTATAAATATTAAGTTAATGTCATGTTAAGCCATGTAGTACACATAGTTAATAATTACCACTAGCATTAAGAATGCAAACATCCCAGGCTTTGAAAATTGTAAGGTAGAAATAAGAAAAAAAAAACAGATGAAGATGGCATGTGAGAAGCACTGCCATGGAACGATGCTTGTACAAGTGTCAGTGCGGAAAGGAGAAAACAGGGGTGGAGCTGGAGGGTAGAAAACATCCTTTCTCTTGGAGCCAAGTTTGCCCATTATTTGTAGACATCAGCAGCTTTGCTGCATTTGTCTGGCCAAATTTTCTCCATCTTTGTACTTTTTTATCTTCTAGAGACTTACAATGTAAGTTCTTCTTGCATATGATCTATACATACTTTTTTAAAAAAGTAAAGCATGAACTCTTCAACCTAAGATTATTATATTCACTCATGATTATTACTAGACTACATTCTTTTCCTTTTTTGTTTTGTTTTGTTTTGGTTTTGAGACAGGATTTCTCTGTGAAACAGTCCTGGCTGTCCTGAAACTCACTCTGTAGACGAGACTACCCTCGAACTCATAGAGATCTACCTGGCTCTGCCTCCCAAGGGCTGGGATTAAGGTGTGTGCTACCACCATTTGCTCACATTTCTTCGTAATCACCTCAATTTGTGCTTTCTCTTTACTGTGCTTTGTGACTTTTGTCTTCACAAATTGTAAAAGTTGGGAAACATATTTATATATATATATATATGTATATATATAAACAGATTTTTTAAAAAGCTGTTAATTTTGGTTAACTTATCCTGCTTATACATCGTGCTACGTTTCTTTTCTCTCTGAAATAAGAAACTCATAACCTGAATGTTTATAATAATCCTATTTTCACCTTCTACTTGTTTATTATTTATTCTCCCTTATCCAAGATTGCTCACATTGCTCACATTTCCTTTCTGTTGCTGTGATAAAAAAAAAAAACACTGTCTCCAAAGTCAGTTTGGAGAGGAAAGGGTTTATCTGACTTACACTTTCGGGTCATAACCCATCATTGAGGTATATCAAGGCAGAAACTAAAGCAGAAACCATGGAAGATCATAACTTGCTGGCTCACTTTTTGACTTATGCTTAGTTCAGGATGGTGCTGCCTTAAGTGAGCGGGCCTTCTTCCACCAATGAACAATCAAGACAGTCCCCCATAGGCTAATCTGATAAAAGAAATTCCTCAGTTAAGGATTCTGCTTTCAGTACATAAATCTGGACTGTCACATTGGCAGCTGAAGCCAACTAGGACAAACATAAAATCCTTTTCCTCATTTTAAGTTATATGCAATATTATTTTGCTCTCCATTTCTCTTAATGGCATATTCTTTAAATTAATTCACATATCATCTTTGCAATTGCTTGCAAATATAAGAAAAGACCAGTGCTTTAGAGTTCTAATTAGCTGAAAAGATGATGAGGTATTACCAAGCCATTGGATCTGTCTTTCAATTAAGGATTCTTGTGTGTTTGAGTAGCTAATTCTTCCTGCAAATATGCCACAAAAACAAAACAGAAATAAAGGAATATACTTGGCCTTCTCTGTTTATATTTAGCACTTGTCCTCAATATCTAATTGCATTTCAATTCCAAGGGGAATAAAGTAGCTGTCTGTGCTTTGGAAAGCTTAGTGTACTGGCCACACAAGTGGTCCTTCTGTTTGGAAAGTGTTGTTCCTTCACCTTGCTATCTACTCTGGAACAATTGCTTTTCTAAATACCAATCCTAGAATTCCCAAAGAAGAAGCATGGCATTTACTTTAGAATTATGTAAAACAAAGCCAGGGCCTTAGTGGTTAGGAACTCATCACTGCCATAGCTCTATGCGTACACAGGCTCAGGGTAATAACCTTTCCAGGAATCAATTATGCACATGGGATGTGCATCTGAAAGTTACAGTGCTTTTCTCTGCTAGATTTAGGTCACCATTTTCTGTGTTTCTGGTTGGAAAGTAACAGTAAATCACACGATCCATTTTCAGAGCAGTTGTTGACTACAGCTCTGAATGCCAGGTAGCAGAAAGCATTTACAGAGCAGCAGGTAGAATCCAGTGTTTGCTAAACAGCCAGGCTATTCAGTCTGACCTTCAAAGCACAATACTACTTTCCCATCAAATGAAGGTGGATAAAAGGAATGTAGAGCAATAAAAGAGGGAAAGCAGAGAAGGCAAGCATTGTATGAACTTGTCATCGGTCACTTTAACTCTAAGATAATAAAAAGAGTTGCTCTACTTTAAGATAATAAAAATTAGTTATGGTAAACTTTCGTTCTCTAACCAAGACCCAAGACTAAATATTGGAATTAAATCTGTACAGTATGTTGTTTTTACAGTATCAAGAGTTTTACTGAAAAGAAGCAGTTTTCTCTTCACCAGGTAGAATGAGTAATCATTTGTCTTTTTCCATTTTTTTTGCGGTGTGTGTGTTTTGCATATTTTCATGTGAAGGGCTACATGTGTTTGGGTGTATATAACCATGTATGTTCACACATGTGGAGACATGAGGTTAATGCTGGGAGTCCTCCTCCAGGGTTTTTCTATCTTATTGGCTGAGCCAAGGTCTCACAGGTTGCTGATATAGCTAATTTAAAGGGACAACATTCTCTAGGAATCTCCTAGCTCCACCTTCAGAGGCTGGAGTTGCAGGCTAGTTGCCACAGCCACAAAGCACTTATTTGGTTTCTGGAGGTCCTAGCTTTCTTTCTCAAACTTGCACAAACAGTAACCATTGAGCATCTCCCCAGACTGACATGCATAAAATGATGAAAACATTTTTCTTCGCTTAGTTTCTGAGCCAAAGTCATTTAAAAACAGTCATTATATATTGGTGATATCACATAAATAAGTCTGGATCTTTCAGTTGCCTTTGTCATCTCTTCCAGAAAGTCAACACTTTAAAACTATGGAAGTCATTTGCTTCCTTTGCTTCAAAATACTTTGCATAGATGAACTACAGGGTTCCATAGAAAGCAGACAAATACAGTTGTTATTCAAATGATCTCATTTTCAGTCTCATTCAGTTTCCTTGTACAACATAATACTTCAAAAGTGTTCCTACTGACAAATACCTTCCTTATGGCCAAAGCCAGTAAGTGAATATTCAAAGGAACACAGAACCACAGTCTTAAATTCAATACTGTTTAGCATTCTCACGTTAAACATTCATAAGAATCGTTAATATATTGATGCTCATTCAAAGGTTTTTAACTTCATTTTCATATGTCCCTGCCAATGTTTAAGGTCAAATGAAACTTTAGGAAGAAGAGGTATTGGTTTGTTTTACATCTCTTTCTAAATAATGTTTGGTTTAGCGCAGCCTGCCTGAAGCAAGCTGGAGAATTACAATTCTAGGTAGACTTAGAAGATGTTCAAGGAGGGTGGGCAGAACCGTCAATCTTTCCCTATAGCTTCAAATGTTTAAAGATAGTAACAGTCCCACTTAATGCAATGATTACTCAAATGCACACCACAGAGCTAGTCAAAGCAACAGAATCATTGGTAGATACTAGTGTCGTTGAAAGGAAATCTATATGTCCTTAATGCTTTCTGCCAGTAAGTAGAGGTTTTCATGGTCCAAATCTCCATCTCTGAGGCATGTCTTTGATACTGGTTCTCTATTTGTCTAATCCTCAAATATTTGTATTAACATAACCTGCAGAGGAGGAAGATGGGCAGATTCAAATCTGTTAGCCCTCATTTTCCTGTAAAGGCTAACAAGCAAACACAGACATTTAACGTTCTTACCTGAATTGCCCACATGTTTCATGAGTTACCCTTGAGCACCGGCTTTGATGTTTTACATTGATTGACCCCTTGACAGGGTCTAAGTTCACCTTGGAAAGAAACCTCTAGGAATGTCTGTGAAGGTTTTCTAGATTAGATTGCATGAAGTAGGAAAGACCACCTTAAATGAGATGGGTCTAAGACTAATTTAAAAAAAAACTAGCTAAAAAACACTGTCAGTCTGCCTCCCACCTCACTCTCCATTGCTAAGCCTTCCTTGCTGTGATGGAATAAACAAAATAAGCCTTTCCTTCCTTAAGTTGCTTGGATCAAGTATTTTGTCATAGCAACAAGGAAAGTACCTGTCACAATAGCTCGGCTGGCAGCATGCTCTTCTAGCATGCAGAAAGTCGTGGGTTCAAACTCAAGTGCTGCAATAAATTGGATATCATGAGCTCACCAGTCAGTAGGTGGAAGCAACAAGTAAAAAGCTTGAGATGATTCTTAACTACACAGTTAGTTGGAAGTCAGCCTGGAATACATAAGACTCTGTTTCAAGTAAGAAAAAATTAAAAATAAAAAAATAGCCTTGTAAAAGAGTTCAACCCAGGCAGTTTGTGTGTCCTTGGTGACATCGAATACAGTTATAGTAGGAGACCACTTTATTGCTGCAGATAGAATGTTAATGTCTATGATGTTAGAAAATTGCAATCATCTTTGCATTTTGTGTTGACTTCAGGGCAGTTGAGTGTTGCCTTGCCAAGAATGATAGCATATGTAATAGATTAATGATCTTGGTAACAAGCTGAAGTTCTCAAGATATTCTGTTTAAATTTAGAAGTTGCTTACATTTGATGGCTTTTCTAGTATTATTTAAAAAAAACAACAGACGAGAGGTTTGTAACGGGGGTTCTCACCGTTTTTACACTTAATTTGCTCCCCAGTGTCATGCTTCACAATGTTGTATTGCTAGCTTCCATCACTCATTTATAATTTAATATTTAATATAAAGTCCTTTTACTCAAGGAAGACCAATATTAGAAAAAAAAACTATGTAACACTAAATCTCACAGCTAGCACTTGAGTGCTGAGGTGGAGTGGAAAGCAGTAACTGTATTTGTTATGAGAAAACATCGTTCCCTACTTTCCAACAAACAAACACATAAACAGACAAACACAAAAATGCCCTCAGTAAGCCACTGGGCATCTTGAGCAGCACCCTCAGCTGATACCTCCAAGAAATTCAGAACTGAATTGAAACAAAATTGTATTGAAACAAGACAAAATCTCACATGCATAAGATGATGAGAAGGTCCTTCGGAATAACATCAAAGAGCTGTAGGCACCTACTGGCTGGCCAGAGAGATGAACCGGGGTGTTAAAGCACTTGGCACAAACCTGATCACTTGAGTTTGAGCCTCAGAATCCATATAAAAGTGAAAAGAGAGAACTGACTCATAGAGTGGATCTCTAATCTACAGACACACACACACACACACATGCACAAACACACAAAAACCATATCATGTGCTGTCTATAATACATCATATACACAATAATAACAATAATTAATAATTAATAGCAGTATATAATAACCTAGTGATAATAGGTGGGGTAGGGCTTAGGTGGCTCAGGAAAACAAAAGGAAAGAAAACTGTCTCATTAGGTATCATATTCAACTTTTACATACTGTAACAATGTAATATCTACTGAAAAATATTCTATAACCCTTATTATTTACTGGAATGGCTGAAAAACACATTATTTAAAAACAAGGTGTGATCATGATTCTGATTAATAACAGCAATAATAATACTAAACTATTTAAAAGAAATTTTAAATATTCTAAATAATGGGATTGGAGAAATGGCTCAATAGGTAAGAGCACTTGTTCTTTCAGAGGACCCAGATTTGGTTTCTAGCACCAGCAGATCACAGTCACCTATAATTCCAATTACAAGACACTTAGCACCTTTTTCTGGTCTCCATGGTCACTAGGCACACACACAGTACACATCCATATATTTAGACAAAACACTAATACATGTCAAATAAATAAAAAGAAAGAAATCTTTGAAAAAAACAAGACCATAATTAAACTTTTGAACAAAATGATGTATTTCAACATCTGCACACTTTTCTAAAATTGTTATGACTATTTATACTCTGCCATGTGGATGTACATTTAATGTAACAGGGACTGGGATAATTAATTCATTAATATAATCACAACTATAATAAATTTATCAGCATACAGAATCAATGTGATAAACATATTATTGGCATACAAAAGAGTTTCACAGTAGACCAGAATGGAGTATAACAAAGGTTGATTTATCTAGGGATAAACTCACAGAAAGAGTAGTGATCCACAGTCCTCTGCATGTGCAGAACTGAATCCAGCAGCTAAGAAGCCTGTGCGTGTTTCACATCTGTATTTATAGTACATGAAAGCATGCCCAAATTAAGCCAACATCTTAAAGGATATTGGCTGAAGTACTTCCCACAGTACCTCTCATTTCTGTCTAAATAAGAGAATTCTGAGCCTAATACAAAACTATACACAATAAGAACAAATATCAAGTATTGTCCAAGAAAAAGAAGGGTCAAAAACATACATAAAAATTAGAATTATAACCAGCATGAACAACATCAAGCAAGAAACATATGCTAAATATTTCAATAGTTATCCAATCCTAAGCAGTATAAGTATTATATTAATAATGGCTTGGGTGAATCATGAAAGGAAAGGAACTATGAATATCTAGTCTTCAACCTCATCAAAGACCTGAGAAAAGAAACAATACTACTTGAGTAAACAGGAAATATAATCAAGCAACTTGCAAATGGTGCAAGAAAGAACAGAGACAACTGGCTACCTGGGCAATCACCAAATGTCTCATTTGCAACATTGGGGCAACCAACTTTGGCTAAGGCCTAGAGTAACTGACAGACTATTTTCAGAGGCAGGAAAATTTTAAAGAACATTTTACTCTGTCTTGGAAAGTTTTGGCATTCTTTTTGCTTGTATCCTGCTTGTCCAGTCTGGATACCATGTACTTTGTCAATGGTCAAGGGAGGGGAAGTTCAATGCCCAAAGTCCAGTTTTGTCAAGAAGAAAATAAGCTCCAAGTGGAGTATCTTTGGTGCCCAACTTTCTCTCAGAAATACTTCAGTACTGCCAGAAGCAATCATGTCAACAGAATCCTATTTAAATGTCATATTCCACAGTTGTTTGGAGATTACCTATCTATGTGGAATACAATCTCTATGAATCTAAAGAACCTAATTAGTATAACTATAAGCATGACAAACATGGATGACTATTTACCTATATACCTGTATACCTTAAAGACTAAGGTTTCATATTAAAAAAATTAAACACTCTTTACAAATTGCAGCAAATGAGGACAATAACCTCAGAATATAAACAATATATAAGTATCTTGATCAGTAGTAGGAATGTATAGTGAAATATGACAAATATATCCTAAAGTTGTATTAATACACAAATATCTTAAGAAGAGTTAGAAACATGCATGAATACAATATGACAAAAATAACTTTGCATAGGTATACAAATATTGAAAACAGAAATAGGAACATATTCAATATGACAAATATAATTTTAATTTGTACCAATATATAAGAATTTATGCTAATGTAAGTTGTCTATAAATAATACATCAAAAATAATCTCAACCTCACTATTACTATTATTTTTTGTTACTGAGAACTCTTTTTTCCCATTCAACTCCTTTTTTTATTATTTTTTTAAAAATAAAACAAACTATTTTTTTCATTCTATATACCAATCCAAGTTCCCCCTCTCTCCCCCCTCCC
>LOJH01015267.1:0-20013 GCA_001685095.1 Ellobius talpinus | reverse complement strand
ACACACACACACACACACACACACACACACACACACACACAGAGATTAAGGAAGATGCACGATGTCACCTTATGACTTCCATGCTCATGTGTGCTCACATGTACACACACATACACACACACCATGCACTCAAATGTACACACAGTAACACATATACACATATACACACACAGAGACATATGTGAAGATACACTTTTTAAAATAGTTTACATTCTAAAACTCACGAGGATGCATCAAGTCTTTATCAAGATCAAATTGCAGTACCAACGGAAAGAAAGACAATTCACTGAATAGAGATTATAAAACTGAAAATGGTCTGCTATAATTATATAATTGGTTTCATATTCATGACTGCTCAGCATGAAGTCTAAGAGAAACAAAGAAACTCCCACTGGCTTTCGCGGAGAGGCAATTACTCAGCTGGTCTGGTGAGGCACATGGGTGCAGTCATACATTGCTATCATCAGAGAGAAGTACATGGCCCTGTGATCGAGTGGATTAAAGGCATGAAAGAACACTTCATACATGCCGTACTGCACTGTACCTAACAGCAGGCATCCTTGAAGATGGCAGTGTGCACTGGCACAGCCATCAAGGACTCTGTGCATGAAACCTGACAAGATTATACACACAGAGATAAGCCTTTTAACTGCAACAACCCTTAGTTTTGTCACAGAAATACCAGAAAATCTGTGTTCTCAACTCACACGACTTCATACTGGGATCCAATAACATCGAATATGTAAAAGAGCAACGTAAGCTATAACACTGTAAATTTTTACTAAATACAGGTTCACTAGAATTCATTTATAAGTGAGCTTTGACATTTACCATCTTTTGTGTAATCCTCTGGCTATAGGTAAAATGCACTTCATCAATCCAATCCGGTTGCCAATTAACTTTTAAACTCCTCCTCCGTAAAATACCAACTCACCTTTCACACATGACATCTTAATACAGCCTTTCCTTGAAGAATCAAACTTCGGTTTTCTTCAGGGCTTTGAATTGGGAACTGCTGGCCCTTTGAGAATGCAATGCTACTTCCTAATTTATTTTCAGTTAGTGCTTAATTTACTTTAAAATGTGTTACCAATACTCCCAGTCCTAAGTGTTTCCCAGAGCATCCAAGAGTATTGGGAATCCACCTCGTTTCTCTTTTGTGGAGCAGTAATAGGTCACATAAAATGTTAGCCTATTCTGAGCAAACTATCAGAAAGAGAGTTCTAGGCCACCGAAACCTCAGCATCCTTCCGTGGTCAACCGAACACACGGATCACCTCCTCCTCGCCCACCTCTACAACACAGAGCTGAGGTATCTGCTTCAAAGCACTCAGGCTGGTCAACACGTAGCACTCCTACAGAACTGGACGTAAGCAAGGAACTGTAGACAAACAAACAAAAGATGCTTCTGCGTCTGTTTCCCAGGCAATCATTTGGACCTCGATTAAAGTCATCAATATTTCTAGAAACATAAGCAGTGGGATACTTACTTCTTCATTTAGAAACCCTTAAAAGGCAACTAATGCCTTTAAATAAAAATTCCACATTTTGGGCTAGATAGATGGTTCCACGGTTGAGAGCGCTGGCCACTCTTTGACAAGATCCGGCCGGTTGAGAGCGCTGGCCACTCTGGCCACTCTTTGACAAGATCCGGCTTCAATTCCCAGCACCCACATGGTTGGTCACAACTGTCCGTAACTCCAGTTCAGGGGATGTGGCATCCTCACACAGACATACATGCAGGCAAGACATCAATGTACATAAAAAAAAATCACACTTTGATTTCCAGTCAGAATTTTCCTGTTTATTGCATGTGTCTAAAATAAATATCTGAATACTAAGAAGTTGCTAAACCTAATATTCTATGTTTTGTAAGAAATATTTTATCGATAAGACCCATTCTTAAGAAGACCTTAAAGACAATAATAGTACTAGAGGCAACAGAAAATGATTATAAAAATGAATCTTGAAGATGGTGCCTGTTTTAAGAACATCTGTTTAAGTCTGTATGGGCAGAGAGTCCCAGCAAGTGTACATTACAGATCTACAACAGAGTCAGACATATCCAAGTAGGTCTTGAATCAACTACCTGGAATAAAATGCAAATATGAATTTGTGACATAGAAAAATGGACAAAGACTAGTTATAGTACATGACCTGTTGCAATTAAATCAAATCAAGATCATATTTGAATTAAGGCATAAACAAATAGAACTCAGTAGTACTTTTGCATTTATAATCAAATATCCTGTTGATAGAAGAATGTCTCCAGCCTTTCTCTAAAAAGAACACAAAGACAGAGGAATACATTTTCTGACTTAGGTGGGTGGAAAAAGTTTAGACGCTAGGGGGAAGAGATATGGGGAGCTGCCTCTGTGGGTACAGGAGCTCGCCATGCAAGACTGACAACCCGAGTCTGAAGCACCTCTAGAGAAGGACAAAGAGGAGAGGGGTGGGCGTCCTCGAAGGGTCACTAATGTACAATGAATATATGCCAAATACCAAATAATAGTAATTAAGCAAGTGTCTTGAGGGCCAGGGAGAAGGCCCAGTACAGTACCTAAGTGCACTGGCTACTCTTCCAGGAGACATGGGTTTGATACCCAGAACCCACATGGCAACTCATAAAGTTTGTAACTCCAGCTCCAGATGATCTAATGCCCTCTTCTACTTTCCCAGGCACCAGGAACATGTGTATTACACAGACTTACATGTTGGCCAAACACTCATACAATGTGATAATGAAACAAGTATTTAAAAGGCACCAAATATCCTACCAAATCCTGTCTTATGTAGAATTTGTTGGCCTTGCACACGTCCCCCAGTGCCTTCACACCCTGTGTTCAGCAGCTCTTCCAGCCTTCACTTACTAAGGTCAGTTTTGTGTCGGTGCTCAGAGAACCAGGATCCACAAGGCTGACAAACAGAAAAGACAGGAGGAGAAGAGAAAGGAAAAAAAAACAGTGAGGAAACAGCTGACATAAGTGAAGTGCCTAAGACGGGTCACAGAACTCCAAGTGTTGACCAAGGAGCGAGGACAGCTGTACAGATACCATGGCAGTGGCTTCCACATAACCCACGACAGAAGCCACACTGCTATCTCGAGTTATCTCCCCATGTAAGCATGGGTATGGAGAATGGAGATCAGCTATGATAACCTGGGGCTGGAAGACAGACATCAAAACAAGCATTGTGGTAAGTGCTGAAAGAAGAGAAGATGTGGTGAATGCTGAAGGTAAATGCTGAAATGAAAGATTCCATAAAGAGCGCTAGAGAAGCTGCTGCTGGGAGTTGGAGGGAGGGAAACTATGTCAGCGAAGGCAGAAAGGGTGTGTAGGGGAGGGAGCAGGCATGGAAAAGGAGCTTCTCCGACAGACCAAGAGGATTCAGGAAGCATCCATGGGAAAGAAGAGTGATACCACAGAAGTGAGGTAGCCCAGCCTTCGAGGATGGAGAGGAGGGTGGATGGGACCCTCAGGACACTAAGGGGTCAAAGCACAAACAGCAGGAGCCACTTCAAAACAGTGACTGTCATTTTTTTACACAAATTTACTTCTAAATTAGAAGCAGCTGAGAAAATGAAGTCTAGAAGATAGCTAGACATTTGCAGGACAGACAGACCAGTTGGGCCTTGTAATTACCATTAGTTTTCCATGCAGATGAAGCCCTGTTCTGAAAACACGCTTTGAACTTCGTTACCTGACACTGGCTCTCTTGCTTATCTTTTCTGAAGGAAATGGCCTTTTTAAAATCTTTCTGAGGGCCAGGGCTTGGTGGCTGACTCCTTTAATCCCAGCACTCAGAGGCAGAGGTAGGTGGATCTCTGTGAGTTCCAGGCCAGCCTGGTCTAACTTCTGGTCAATTGAATTACTGGTTGTTTGAATTTTAAAAATGCTTTTTACATTTTAGAAACTTTAGAAGTCCAGCTCCCAAATTTATGAGAAATTCTGGTGTTTTGTGCTCTCAAGGTCTCTGTCTTACACCCCAGATTGTTTCTCATCATTTGCTTAATCAATAAAAAGGCTTTTTGGCAGGCTGGAGAAATGGCATGTGTTGGGAGTGCTTGTTGCTTTCCCAAAGGACCCAAGTTCAGTTCCCATCACCCATATCCCATGATAACAACCTCCTGTATCTCCAGTACCTGGGAACGGATGCCCGAACACACATAGCATGTAGTCACACACACACAAATGAAAATAAAAATTGGCCTATTTTAAAGGGATATTTCAGCAAGTATGTGTGTGTATATGTACACACATATACATATATTTTGTGATCATATAGTTACACATACATAAATATACTTTAGGCATAGTATTCTATATGAGTAATATATTTTACTCACTCCAGAATATTTACTCACAGTTTATATTTGTATATGCATGGGTGTTTTGCCTGCATGTACAACTGTGAATCATTTGCAGGCCCTGAGCCCTCAGAGGCCAGAATAGGGCATCAGATCTTCTGGAACTACAAATGGTTGTGAGCTGAGATGTGGGTGCTAGGATTGAATCCAAGTCCCCTGGAAGAACAGCCAATGCTCTTACAGCCAATGATTTTTTAAAATAGAAATTAACAATAAAATATAAAATCAAAGTTCTAACAGAACAGCAACTTTTTCTTCTTTATGTTTTCTTGTTGTTGTTTTTCGACACAGGGTTTCTCTGCATAGCTTTGGAACTCACTTTGTTTACCTGGCTGTCCTCGAACTCACAGAGATCCACCTGCCTCTGCCTCCTGAGCCCTGGGATTAAAGGCGTGCACCACTGACCGGCTCAGCAACTCCTTGAAAGGTGCATTGCGTGTTCACTCTTGGGACCATAGTGATGAGACAGACTCAGGTATCTTATATAGGCAATTCCTACTGATTCTCTATTTCAGGGACAAGCTCCAGAGGGGAGCCATTTCACTTCCAATATGGAGAAATGAACACTGGGTATGTTTTGTGTGTATGGTGCTGAGAATGTAACTGAGGGCCTCATGCATGAAGTCCATCATTGAATTAAACAGCCAGTTCCTTATCTCTCTATATATAGGAACATCATCATATGGAGTTAATCAAATGTCTTTACTATTTAGATCACAAAATAAAAATCCCAAGCATGAGATTCACTGAGCCACCATTTATTCCTGAGTGGATTCAACAGGTTATGTTGCTGTGTCCTTCCCAAGGGCTTTCAAACGTATACAGTGCTGTGGCTTTCTCGAAGCCTTATGCTTCTCGCTACAAGGAACACAGAAGAACAGGTAGGTTAGCATCTTAGAAACTAACCCCAAGGGCTTTAGTGAAAGCAAAATTAAAAGGTTAAGAGGTTAAAATCTACAACAGAGATAACTGTCACTGGAAGGGACCGCAAGCTATCATCTTTCCCAGACTGGGTAACTGCACCTGCACAGACCTCTTGATCCTGAGTGAAGACAGAGTGTGGATGTCGGGTTGGGCGGGTTTGACTTAGCTCTATCGCTTACTGGATGATGTTAAGCAATTACTCAACTTGATTTTTTGTTCTTTATAAAATGCTTAAGCTCAGCATTGACAGCCTAGGATTCCTGGGCAAATTAAAAATGCATAGCTGGGCGGTGGTGGTGCACACTATTAATCCCAGCACTCGGGAGGCAGAGGCAGGTGGATCTCTGTGAGTTCGAGGCCAGCCTGGTCTTCCAGGACAGTCTCTAAAGCTACAGAGAAACTTTGTCTCGCTTAAAAAAAAAGTACATATTTTTAAAATTTAAATATTATAAATAGAATGTATTAAATTAAATATAATGTATTATATTAAGATTTCTGTGGTTCTACAACATCAGTGTAGATGAAACCGCCATAAATACTCAAGGGAATAGGGAAATAGAAGCCTGCAGGACCTTAATATCACATTTTGTTGCAGAAGACTGTCAATTAGAGCACTATTTTGTTTGTTTTCTTGTTTTGTTTTTCTTTTGCTCTAGGTATTATAGGATGCTTGTCTTCCTTGCTGACTAGTTCCCTTTCATGGTCTTTTTGAAGAGTCATTCTCATTTCTCAGAGTCAAAACTAGTAAAAATGTCATCAACCCCGTCCTGCAGCAGGAGGCAGAATCCTAAGGGGCAAGAAGGAGGCTAAAAATGCATCCATGAATTTCGAGGTAGTGGTTTCTACCAAAAGGTTTTGCTTAGGCCAGGCAGTGTGCCTGAGTCTGGCCTGAGTCTTACAAGCTGAAAGTTGGTCATTATCAGGAGGAAAGATCAGTTTCCTAGTGCAGAACCAAGAAGCTGTGAAAGAAATGAACAGCCTGAAGGGGGAGAAGGCGGAGAAAAAGGCACGTGACCCACTAACACACAGCTTTGCTGAACTCAATGCCAAGGCC
Source organism: Ellobius talpinus (assembly GCA_001685095.1). Taxonomy (NCBI): domain Eukaryota; kingdom Metazoa; phylum Chordata; class Mammalia; order Rodentia; family Cricetidae; genus Ellobius; species Ellobius talpinus. The sequence continues at coordinate 13,669 of LOJH01015267.1, read as the reverse complement.
ACCCATTGTGAGGCCCTTTCCACCACCTCCCTTTAGCCTCCTGTTTTAGAGATAAAACCCTCAAGGTTCAGACACCATAAGCTGCTTATCTAAGACTGTTTAAAGAAACACCATATAAGAGAACTTTTTTATGAGTGGGGAATTATCACAGCCTGGGTCCTGGGCATGGAAAAGAGGAGATGCCAAGAGGGTGAGCTAAGGGAAGCATCCGACCTTAGGTTTTAAAGTGGCCCTTGCGGGATGCTCTGCCTGACCCACAGAGCCGCACTTCAGCTGAAAGCTCACTGGGATAAAAGAGTGGAACCCCTGAAGTGCTATCCAGATGATCCTTTACCACACAAACAAGTTCTACTGGGAGATACTGGATGCTTTCTGACCACAGGCCTTGCTTCCTTCCAGGACCTGACAGCGCCCTGTGGCGCTCAGGAGGAACGTTCGGGACAGCAACTCTCTGAGCTCAGACGCACGACAGAAAGAAACATGCGATTATTATACATCAGATAGAAGCGCACTCTAAATGGAGCCTTTTCTGAATAATCAGTTCAATCGCTTGATTTCGTTTTCATAGCAGACACGAAACATTTGTGCCTCGTCGGCAGCTATTTTGTTTGCTTCCTGGCCGCAAGATTTCTGGCACTTTGGGAGAGCAGAAAAGAGGCTAAGTAGAGAAAGCTGCTGTACTCGGATGGGAAAATGCTGTCTTCATCCTCAGTGCAAGCATCGCGGAATTTAAATTGTCTTTCAGGAAGATTTTCTGATTGTCTGTGCTCCTCTAAGAAACAAGCCAACAACAAGGAAATATAACGTTGGGCTGGGGGGTGACTCAGCCAGGGAGGGGGCTTGCCTTGCAGAGAGCTGAGCAAGTGAGGCCTCCAGAACTGAGGGCGGGAAGTTGTCCTGTGACCTCCGCACACGCTCCTTGGCACGCGCACGCCTGCCCTCACACACATCCACACACAAAAATAAACAAATATAAAAATACAACAAAACCAGGGAGCAAGGAGTAAATTTATTCTCTTTCCCTGTGGTCCCCTGATGTGGGCTAGATGGCTGTCCCTTCAAGCTCTTGGTGGCATTTAGTGACTTGATTGACCTTCCATAACAGTTTTGGGTTTGCCCTTGTTCTGAAACTGTGGACTGTTCTCCCAAGTGATTCCATCAGGGTTCTACTCCCGTGATAAGCAGGAGCCGCACCAGGGACAGAATCACCCTAGAAGCATGGGGATCAGCCCTCTTGCCACGGAGGGAAAGCTCTCTTGAATGGGATTCCAGTTCTTGGACACAGGCAGTGCCTCTGACCTTAAGAACGTTAGTCTTTGTTCCGAGAAGTCCTGGCACACAGGAAGCCCGGTGTCTAGTGACATTTTTCTTGAAATGTCATGTCCCCACCAATTTATTGGAACTTGACTACTGTCAGGAGACTCCTATTCACATGTTCATGTTCCACTTGTTCATCCAGCGAGAATTCTGCAGCAAATGACCCAAGGGCCTGAACAATAGTGCCAATGCCATACTGTCGTAAGTAAGTACAGTGCTCAAGATAGAAACCACGATGGGAGCAATGGTCCAGAGGTGCTGTGAAGGGAAGTTCCAGGGGAGGGGGCAGTGGGTGTGTTGGAGATCATCAGGTTAGCCAGTCAATTGGCTCTTGCCTCTTACAGATGCACCCATCAGCAAAACATTAACTTAAGCTCCCTATCTCTAACACACCCTTCCAGCTCCTTCCCCCTGGCGCTCTCTTTATCAGTAGCCCATGGCTAGCAAGACCTCGAGGCTCACAACCTCAGCAACAAGTTTGTTTCACCTTCTAGAGTATTGGGGCAGTGCTCTGGGTGGCATATCAAATGCCCAACAGTCAGAGGTGCTGCATGCCAGGGGAAGAAGCTGGGTTGGGCATGTTTCAGTGAACAGCACTCTGTCTGATAAAATAAGTCTATTATGACAATTTTAAATCCATTTATTTAATTATTTATTGCCTTGGACTTATCTACAACGTGTTCTCCTCTTATTAGGAAGCTTCTGTTAAGGTCAAAATCTGGAGAGCCACAAATCATGCTTCCAGATGAGGTTCAGCGGTTTCTGCATTGCAAATGAATCATTTTTTTTATCACAACAACAACAAAAAAAAAAGAGGAAAATGTTTGTGCGTCACTCCACGTTTACTTAAACCACTTGAGATTTTCAGCTGGGTTCCCTTGGGCTGTTCCTATAGGGCCCAGGGATTGCAAACTATTCTGTCTTCCATCCCAGGTACTAGTGTGATGTGAGGTTCCTAACTTCTCTTCCCTAGCTACTCAAAGACTCTGAAGCAATCCAATTCATTTCTCATATGATTCTTCTTACTATGCATGCCAGGACTGCTTCTTTATAGAACATTTCCTCATGCACTCCTGCAATCCCCAGGATTCAAACCTAAACACTTGCCAGTTCTGATGAACTGGGAAGCATTTGTTCACAATAATAATAATATATACATGCATATGTAATCCCAGTTTTCATGATATAAAGAGTCTAGTTGAAATCTAGCTATGGTGTGTGTGTGTGTGTCTGTGTCTGTGTGTCTGTGTGTAAGATAATCAATATCCTGACTATCAGTTAAGAATGACCAACATGCAGCACAACAAGAAACCAGTGAAGAAATTATCTCTCTCAGCTCTTGAGCCACATGTAACGTACATGTATATTTTTCATAGGTAATACTTGGACAAGAGGCCAAACAAAGAACGCACTAAGAATAAAAGACATCCCTTGTAAGAGGATGCCTGGATCTGAACATCTGGACCCTTCCACACTGTGGCATGGGCACCTGCGGCAGCATTTAAACGGGTGATGCTGCTCCTGGGCCTAAGGTACTGGGCTCCAGCTTCTCCCAGAAGAGAAGCTGAGGGGCTGCACTTGGAGATGTGTTTGCAGCACACTCAGGGTCGGGAGGCTCTGGCCTGGAAAGTGCTAAATTCAGCTTAGAGCCGTCTTCCAAAGCCCTTCCTAGCCGTGATGCATTGTGCCATTCCTGGAAAGTGTTTGCAGTTCTGTGTGAACTACCACAGTGGGAGCACAAAACACATTAGACTTTACACTGTCTTCAAACTCCCTATCAGCTGCAGTGGAAGGAGAAATTCCTTTTCCCAGGAGATGCGGGGCAGCTGTCACTAGAGAAACCTCCAACTGTTACTATGGAAACGCCCATGCTCTGCGGCTAAAAGTGGCTTCACAGCTCCACTCAGACATTTTTTTTCAGATGTAATTCTAGAAATAAAACAAAATTCCCATGGGTACATAGAATCCAACTTACACAGATGTCTATTCCAGAAATGACGCCATTTTCTATATTCAAATTGCCATTTTAATGATTATTTTAGGCTTACCAGTATTTTTCATCACCAAAAAACTAACATATTGTAATGTAATGTATTTGCATTACAATAGCAAAATATGAAAAGTTGGTAATATTTTAATGTGAATTTAATTAGGCTAAGTATGAATTTTACTTACAAATTAAACAGAATGCTTAATATTTACATTAATATTAGTGGGAGCTTAATTGTCTAGGCGTTTATGATATAATCAACAATATTTAGTCAACACGTATGTTTTATAATACAACAAGCTCAATTAGAAAATGACTTACTACTAAAGAAAACTGAAACATATATTTGATAGATGAATTCTATTGTGATTTGGGCTTACAATATTTTCGAAAAGGAATTTGCCACAAAGTGATTTCATTGTAATTTTACTCTACAATAATATAGAACTCAAGAAATACAAAAGAGGATTCAAATGACAATTTTTTTAAGATTAACTTATAAAGATACTTAACCAAAAATATTTTAAAAATACACTGGCAATCAACATTTCTTTTTAAAATTTTGGTTTTTTTAAAGGTACTATTACAACCTTTCTGACAAGGTGTGTTTTTACGCTTCTCCTTCCTTCCACTTCCCCACCTCTCCTGCTGTCCCCATTGACGTCCCCATGCTGTCATTACTTATAATGAAAGGTAGAAACAAATTCAGACTTGGAGAAGGAGATAGTAACGCTTAGTAGGATTTATTCATATCTGCTTTGAATGAATCATAAACACTGTAGTGATTTACTCTACACATATGAGACGATATTCAGCTCATCTTGGTCCACTTTCATCTGGGAACATTAACACACTGTTGTCATCTTAATCACAAGGACAGCAAGCCCGAGTGCTCCTACAGCAGTGACTTTAGGTTTAGTAAAAATCAAAGGTTTTAACATTTTAACAGTGGTGTTTACCCCACCACACAATTTCCTCCTTACCTTGGTTTCTAAGTGGTACATACATACATACATACATACATACATACATACATACATACATACACACATACATACATACATACATACATGCATACATACATGTCAAAGTCTTAAAAATTAAAGCGGAACACTTTACATATGCAGAAATCAAATGAGAAGGACCAAAATCTGATTTTAAACAGTTTTTTTCTGAACTCTTTTAGCAAAGGGAAGAAACAGCAAGTGAAATATTTCTTACTTTAATACTAGAACCAACACAAAATGTATAAATTATTAGGAGCTCAGGATTTGCCTAGTTGGTATGAGATCCAAGGTTAATCACAAAGAAAGAAAAAGAAAGCACTAACATATTCAATATCAATTATGTATGTTATTTATACAAATTTAGAAATCGTTGAAGCAAATATTTAGTTGTCTGGAATTCATTAAAGCGATGTAAACTTCCAGTTCCCTCAAAACTGCCCAAGTTTTAAAACACCGTTGGGTGGGATATGATTTTATGGTAAGTGGTACATTTTCTCTTCATTTTGAAAACCTCTCCATATATCTGATATAAATCTCTTGTTCATGAACTATAACAATGTCTGGCATGAAAAATCAATTTTTGAAAATAAGCATTTAAACTAAAAAGTACAAGCACATTTTTGTTTTTCATGTGTATGATGTCATGTGTGTATATGCATCTTCGTGTGTGTGTGTGTGTGTGTGTGTGTGTGTGTGTAGATGCCTGAAATTGATCTGAAGTTGACGTGCAGAATCTTCTATTATTCTTCCACCTTATGCTCTGGGGCAGGGTATCTCAATCAAACCCAGAGCTGTTGATACAGCTAGTCTCATTGGCAAGCTTGCTCCAGGGATCCCAACTCTGCCTTCCGTAGCTGGAATTACAGGCAAACCTCCATGTCCACCCTGCATTTATGTCGGTGAGATGAACTCCAGTCCACTTGCTTGCACGGCAAGGGTTTAACCACTGAGCTATCTCCACAGCTCCCTTAAAAGATTAATTTTCACTGGTTGAAAGATGTAACAGGTGGAAAGTGGTTAAGAGCCCTTGACGCTCTTGCAGAAAGCTGAGGCTTGGTTCCCAACACTCACATGGCAATTCACGCATGACCTTTTGTAACTCCAGCTCTAGGAGATCCAACACCCTCTTCTGACCTCTGAAGATGCCAGCCATGCACTTGGTGCACATATATGCAAAACTCTCATACACATGAAATAAAACTAGATTTTCACATTTAAAGTTTCATTTCATTTAAAGTTCATAAACCCTAGCGAGTGTATTCATTATAATGAATTCTAAAAGATTCCTCATTGAGTTCATTAAAAGTATCAGTTTCTAATACATTCAAAAGAAAGTGATAGGGTTTTGCTTTTAATAATGCAGAAAAAACAAATCCCTTAGTGTGGCGTACTTGTAAGCATTAATTGACAGCTCCTGACATTTTCATAACACATAAAAAGTGAACATGATTTAATGTGAACATTTCTGAATGTTTACTAAATCATATGCTACTTATAGAAGGCGATATTAAATTTACTTCAGTAGGTCAATCATTTTTCTAATGTACCCATTAGAAATTAGTCATACAGTGATAAGCAAGACAAGAGAAAAATGCTTCAGAGAGAGCAAGGTAGGATGTAAATGGATTGAGTATGTGTTGGGAGGTATCTCTTAAGATACCTTGAACATGTTTTTACTTCCACATATATGTCTCTGTGGAGCACTAGCTGAGGCCCCCAGTTTCTCTCACGAAAGGTAAGAAAAGAACTGTGTAATGACAAGCATTGTTTCAAAATAGTTGAAAAACAATGCACCTGTTTTGCATTTTCAAGACCACTTACAATTTTGAAAATAAGAATTTTGTGAAAGAGAACCTAAGTGGCCTCATACGTGTTGTGCCCTTATGAAAATTCCCACAACCATTCATGATTATGTGGACGGTTGGTAGGAGGCGAGTGAAGGAACACCGGGCCTCCCTTTAGGTAGGTAATAAAGCAAATGGTTGCCTGTTTGTAACTCTAGGAAGCGTCTAATGAGTCTCCTGAGAAACAGTTAATGCCCAAAGCTCCTTTAAGGTCTGAGCCTATTTATGTGCACATTTAAAACCTGCTTAGTTTATCTTCGCTCTTCCAGCTGCCTTACAGCAGAATAATTCGGGAATGGAGACCAGGCTGGAACCCTCACTGAGGGCCCCTGCACGACTCAGAGGAGAAGGCAAACCACCTCTGGCCGTTTCTCTCCCAGGATGCAGTTCTGCTTTCCCAGCACTTTAGAAGCCCAGGGTGGATAATAATTCTTTAAATTTGTCCCACCAGAGTCTCTGCTGTCCCACTTCCAAGTGACCTGTAAATGTTGGAAGTCGCCAGAGTCTGATGGGCAGGCTTTCCATCCAGGCGGCTTCATCTTGGCCGTCTAACAAACTTTTCCACTCTAAACCATCCAAAGCAGAGCTGTTCACTATTCTCCCAAATTCATTCCGGTCTCCCTTACTAAATTGCGAACACCCAGCCACTCAGTTGCTCAAGTCAAGAACAAAGGCAAACATTATCTGCAATCGCCTTTCCCAATATGCCATGTCCGGTTTGTTAAAGATTTCTGGCAATTGTTTCATTGGGATCTGTGCACTTTGGGGTTTCTCTTTGCTTACTCTGACTGCTGGCCTTTGCTCTCTTGTCTAGACACTGAAAATAGTCTTTTAACTGGTGGCCAGACATTTCTTCTTGTGTCCTGGTAATCCGTCCATTCTCCACAGTCAACCAGACTGATGCTAGACAACAAGATTTTCAGACTGGCAATCAAGTTGCAATAATAGTGGAAGAAGCGAGGGATTTCTGAACCATTTCAAGCCTGATAATCCTGTCTTTGATCCCTGAGTCCTTCGGTCTTTCATCTGCCTTCATTACTGTCATTTAACACAAAGAGCTTGTTCAAGTTTTCCAGTCATCTTAACAATGTCTTTTATGACTAAAGATTCTATCGGGGTAACATGTTGTATTTAGATGTCAAGTTGTTCAGTTTTCAAGTCTCTCTAGGATCCTTCAAGATGGAATGGTTTCTATTTTTCTCTTAAAGTAAAGCTTGGCACTTTTGAGACTACTGGCTTTTTATATTCTACCACCATTTAAGTGTGTGCCTTGTATTTCCTCTTGAAAATATTTATATTATTTGCTTTCAGTAAAATTTCCACAAAGTGATGTCTTGCCCCTCCTTCTCATTGCTTGCATCATTTGGTTGTATCAGTTCAAGCCTTCCAATAAGTGGATGGCCAGACGGATTAAAAACCATGATAGGTTAGTAATGCATACATCTGTAAAGGACAGGGAGGATGAAGCAGGGAGAGAGCCACAAGGTCTATGAAAAGGGGGAGAAACAGACTGCAGCACAGTTCTGAGAAAGCTTCAGACTGGCGGATGGGGCATCTCCAGGCAGAGCTGCCCGATAAGGAAAGAAATGACGTAGGAATGGGTTAGGCTCAGTCCCAGCTCCCTGGGCATGCTCAGCGATTGGCTGGAGCATCCTGGGAAAAGCATGACCTCGGAATTCACAGGGACAGACTGATGTGTCAAGCATGTGTGGCCTTCACAACATATTCTCTTACCAGGGCACGTTCATGGCTAAGACGCACTATTCCTGACAATGTCCCCTTGATGGGCTGTGGTAACGGCTTGGTTTCTCCATTATTGGTTTGTTGGTGACAGAAAAGTGAGCTGTGGCTGTCAGTTTGCTCCTCAAACTGTCCCAGAGGAGATACTGGCTCCTGTGTCTTTCTGAGGTGTCGGTAGCATTCTTTACTGCCAGTACAAAACAGGCCCAGACTCCACTGTTCTTTCCTTGCCTGGCCCTAAGGTACCCATTTCTTCAAAGACCAATTCCTGTTAGTTGAATGGCACATTGAAACCAGTGCCTGGATACTAAGCGACTTTATTGCTATTGTAGAATCTTTGATCCCAGGCCCTCTCAATGAATAGAGCCTAACAAAATCTACTTATTATCTATTATCTATCATCTATCTCTACATATCCACATATCTATCTATTTATCTATTATCTGTCATCTATGTATCTACAAATCTAGGTATCTATTAATCATTGATCATCTATCTTTCTATCATCTATCTGTGTATCTACATATCTATCAATCATCTATCTATCAATCATCTACATATCCATCTATCATCTATCTCTATGTATCTACATATCTACGTATCTATCTAATTATCTATTATCTAGTGTCTACCTTTAGAAACTAATGATATTAAAATTGTAAACAAGCACCATCTGGCTCATTCTGTTTCCTGCTTTTCCTGTTTCTAACTTCTTCGTCTCGTAGAGAGAAACAAACCTTCCTTTTCACTCAGTGTATTTCAGTCCACCTGCATAAAACCAACCATGCAACCTCATTTGGACCCCAGCAGTGTTGTGCCCTGAGCAGCTCTCTGCCTTCGCCTGGGATATATCTGCAGTGCCCCTCAAATCGTTCTGGAGACAGAGTTGTTATGTCATCGCTGCAACAAATGGTCTGATAACGTTATCAAACCTGAATTTAACACTAATTTAAACAACAAACACACACACAAAAACACCAATGAGAACTAAGGAAAAAAATGCCAGATAAGTGGAGAGGCATGGAAGACATTTGTTGACTGAAATATTCAATACATGATTGTATGGCGTGTATGTGTTGAGTGCTGTCCTAGAAACAGGATATGAGGCTGGGAAAGGAAGAGACACGAAAGATGTGGGAGACCCCTCTGTGTGCTGTGATTACCATTAGTGAATAAAGAGACTGCCTTGGACCAATAGTAAGGCAGAATTTAGGTAAGCAGTGAAAACTAGGCTGTATGCTGGGAAAAAGGAGGCAGAGTCAGGGAGTTGCCATGGAGCCACCAGCGGATATAGACAGTGCTGAAACTTTGCTGGTAAGCCACGACCTCATGGTGATGCATAGATTAATGGAGATGGGTTAAATTAAGATGTTAGCCAATAAGAAGCTCGAGATAATGGGCCAAGCAGTGATTTAAATAATACAGTTTCTGTGTGATTATTTTGGGTCTAAGATAGCCGGGCGGCCGGAAACCAACAAGCCGCTTGCTGCAACACACAATACAAGAAGAGCAGAAAAGATAAATTCAGAGAAGCATAATTACTGATGAAATTAAAACAGGAGATGCTTTCAGAGATATTAAAGAAAAATGCATGAGAATTCATCCTATTAGAGAAATAAGGAAATAAGCAGAAGTCAAGATTGAAACATGTTGTGCATGATGACACAGACCTTTAATCCCAGCACTTGGGAGGAGAGGCAGGTAGATCTCTGTGAGTTTGAGACCAGCACAGTCTACAGGTCGAGTTAGGGGCCATCAAGACCTACATATTTGATGTGGGATTCAGTTCTGAGTGGCAGGGACGAACAAGCTGAGAGCAGCGGGGGAACCAACAAGCTGCCTTCCTCCAACAAACTGGAGCCCAACGTGATGGACTAAATCCATGTAAAACCTGAGAGGGTTTGGAAAGGAATTCTAGACACTAAAAAACAAAGTTTAGCCACATTTATTTTCCCCAGTGGGCTTTGCTTGCTGGCAGCATGCTGTGGCTCCTTTAAGAGAGGTCTTCCTGATTCAGCTGGCTTTCTGGGCCTGGCTACCAGTGCGAACTCTGACTCTTTCTGGAGGTCTGGCTATGAAGTACTTGAATGGGGTTTGTGGGCTCAGGTGCTTGTATACTTGGGAAAGTAGCTGAGACCATGCCCACAGCTCACCCGCCCCCCACCTGGGTAGGTGGCAGGATCAGGACTGCTAGGCATGCACAGGCAGGAGAGCATGGTGGGTTCCTGCTGCCGCCACACATAGAGATGTTTCCAGGCTATGCAGTGCTCTGCATGGCATATCTAGCTATTACTCAGGTAAAAAGGGTTTCTGTGCTGCACGCTCATTCTCAGAGTTAAAGTGCTGAGCACGGCTCCTACCTGGTGGTCCCATAGCTGGCAATAATGGTACCTCCACCATTTTGAAAGTGGAGAGAGGCAAAGAGGCATCCAGAGCAGCTGCAACCAAGCTGCTTACCATTTTAAAAGCTCTTCTAGACAGTAAAGAATTGCAGCTACACAATAGGACAGACTCAGACACAAAAGACCTCTAAATGGGTCACAGTGTTGGATAAATGTACATAGGCTTGGGAGAGAGAAGAAGAATATAGAGGGTTGAAAAAGAAATAAGTGGTTTAAAAAATATAAAACAAATTCTTTAAAGAGACAGTACAGATAGTCATAGATTAAAAGGAATAAAGAGGAATAAGCCACATAAAGATGGAAAATTCACAGAGAATCTGGATTAGGTATATTATTGTGTTTTCTTTGAAATTTTGACTGTGAAGGAGCTAAGTACAGAGAGACATTTCATTATATGGGCTGTTAAGCTAAACCAGCATTTATATTATAAAGGTATCTTCACTTCAGAATTTGTGTCTAAGGATATGTTGCTTTGGAAAAGAGGTTTTTCTTTTGTTTCCACAGAGGATGAGAACCTGTGGAATCCTTTCAGACTGATTTGGTTTGATGGACCAAGATGAACCTAGCACACAGGATATAGCATGAAAGACCTGATTAACAGCACCCCAATCAGCAGGAAGTAGTCTAGAGAACTATGCCCAAATTCCCAAATATAGTCTATAAAATGTTTGTTTACATTTAAAGGGGAATATGCTATAGAGATTTGCACTGGTATGAATCTTGGTTTATTGATACAAATTTAAGGTCAATTTTGTTATACTGTGTATTTCTGATCTTGATTAAGGTATTGTGCTGGTGCAGCTCATTTTAAAATGCAATGTATAATTAAGAAATATAGGTTAATAGAAAATCATCTATAATAGTCAATCTTGTAGTCATGTTAGTTAGATTTTCTAGATGCACTAGCAGGAACCAACAAGCAGCTTTATTACAACACACAGTGAGAACTTGTCTGAACACACGCACACACACACACACACACACACACGCACACACACACACAGAAATCCCCACAGCACAATAACAGATCAAAAAGCATTTTGTGGATATTATTAAATGTCAAGGATGGGTCATAAAACTATATAGACTTTTAGGGGAAAATGAAAGAAACTATTGATACATATAACAATTTCAGTGAGTATCTAAAGAACCACATTTAGTAAATAAAAGCCATTCCCCCAAGATTGCATACTATATCCTAACAATATAATATTTTTAAAGTAACAAATTGCAGAGTTAGAGAGTGCATTCCCAACTGCCAGGGATAGAGGAGAGGTTAGGGACAGGAGTGGACACAGCTGTCACAGAGCATCTGAGGATGTGTTTCCTTGTTGTTACGCAAATGTTCTCTACTGTATCAAGGTCAGTATGCTGGCTGGAATACAGTACAGAAGTGCAGGAAAATGATCCTGTTGGGGAACATGCTGTCTGTCTGCACTTCTTATTACAACCAAAGCAAATTGACAAGGATCTTAAAATTGAAGATTGCCTTAAGAGTCTGTAGTTGGTGATGTCTATAGTCAATGTAGCTGTTAAGTAGATCAAGATAAACAAAAGCATTTTACATATGTAATGTTTAGTGCTGAAGCATTTGCTTGTAAAAATTTCTACACTTGCCAGGGAAATTCTATCAATGGGATCAATGGTGGGAGAGGATCTGAGTTGGGGGAGGGAAAAGCATATGACCAAAGAATATGATCAAAATATATCATGAAAATTTCAAAAAAATACACATAGAAAAGAGCTGCCAAACTGAAAGATGAATAAAAACTCTACAACTAGAATCTATAGAATTACTGATGGAAACTAGCAATTACAAATATCCAGAGAAACACAAGGAGGATTAATTACTAGACAGGATAAAACAAACCGATGAGAAAAAATGCTTATCATTTGGCTAATGATGAAGAGTACCGAAACACTGAGCTTTCAGACCTGAGAGCATTTCTCAAGGGCTGGAGAAATTGGTCAGTGGTTCAAGCACATGCTGCACAAATGTGGAGCAGTTTGCATCCCCAGAACCCATGTCAATTCCAGGTAGCTGTAGGGCTTACCTGTAATTTCAGCCCCAGAAGGCAGAGACAGGGGATCCCCCCAGAACAAGGGCTAGCCATATTGATGAGCTCTGGGTTTGATTGAGAGATCGTGACTGAATGCATGCAATGGAAGATCAGTCAAGATGATAATCAACATCTATCTCAAACCTTTACATGTATGGGCAAACACTTACAAGTGAATCCCTCACACCTGTACTCCAAACATGCATACACACATACACACCACACACTCACATGTAAAAAATGAAAAAGAATAAAACAAAAAAACAGTAAAACCCGTCCAAGATCCTTAGCAAGTATATACTTTTATTGTTACAAATTAATAATTTCAACATTGTTTAATCCTGAGGAGGAATATGAAAGGGCAAATCGTAAGAGGAAAGGCGATTGTAACACAGTTAAACCATATGTTAACCTTGGGACTTCACGTTAATGTTAATGTGGGGCTCATTTGTTGTTAGCATCAGAGTAGCCCAGAGTAGCCTAGTAGCAGGCTGCAGTGTTGCTATATGGCAACACCTACACCTCAACAGATCAAATAACAGGTCACTGGCACTGAACACTCAACAGTGACATGATTGCAAATAATTTGCTGTCAAGCCTGAGTGAAAATATTTGGGCCTCTTTTCTTTTTCCATTGTGCTCTCCAGACCTGGTAATGAATCTGATAACTGGTAATCTGGTAAATGAAGAGGGGCAGTGAGGAAGAACGCCCACTCCACAAGTCTGTCATGGTTTATGCCTTGTGGAAGTCACCACCATTGCACAGCCTCTTGGGAAGGCACATGAGACACTTCACCAGGTACCACCTCCCATCTGCAGCTAGGAGCTACCTTCAACAACTGCTGAAACATGGTTTCTAAAACACTGTAATCTTTCTGTAGAATTCCAAATAAGATATAATAGGAAAATAGGCTCTTTGGATGTTTGGGGAAAGAAAATCCCATTTTGGTTCTGACTCTAGCAAACAAACACACTCAAAACGTCTTCCAGCTAAGAGAACACCTAATTATGAATCTGCTCCTGAGTATTCAAAGCACATTCTCTCTTCCTTTCCCCTGCCAGCCTCCTCCTCCTCCCCTCTCCCCTGCCACCCTTCTCCTCCTCTCCTCTCCCCTGCCACCCTCTTCCTCCTCCCCCTCCCCTGCCACCCTTCTCCTTCTCCCATCTCCCCTCCCACCCTTCTCCTCCACCCCCTCACAACCTCCTGCTCCCTTCTCCCCTCCCACCCTCCTCCTCCTCTCCTCTCCCCTCCCACCTTTTATGATTTTTTAAAAAATGTCTGAGCTGCCGCGGTGGGCAGGCCGGTTCC